>JALIGW010000021.1:13258360-13293360 GCA_023053685.1 Diadophis punctatus similis
AAAGTCGTAAAATGGGGCAAAACTCATTTAACAAATGTCTCGCTTAGCGACAGAAATTTTGAGGTCAATCGTGGTCATATGTCAAGGACTGCCTGTATTTATGACTCCTATTTTTAATGCTGCTTTTGGTCGTTTTTCACTCTGGTTGCTTTTTATTCTTTTTATTCAGTATTAAGGCCACCCAGAGTCGTGTATCGGAGACGGGCAGCTTGTAAATTTGATAAATAAATAACAAACAAATTTTCTGGCCTTTTTAATTTTCTTTCTCTTTTATTCCCCCTTCCCCAATCTGCTATTTTCCACAGAATCTGTGAAGCTGCCAAAACTCACAGCCTCTTGGAGCAAGAGCTGGCTCATGCTGTAAATGCTTGTTCTCATGCTTTAACCAAAGGCGGCCCGAAATTCCCTGAGGTAAGGAAAAGAAATGAAAGATCTGTCTTCAAATAAGTTCTTGATAAGAATTCTCGATAAGAATCGAGGTCACGTGAAACATTAACACCACTTTATAATGCCTTGGTAAGGCCACACTTGGAATTCTGCATCCAGTTTTGGTCGCCACGGTGTAAAAAGGATGTTGAGACTCTAGAAAGAGTGCAGAGAAGGGCAACAAAGATGATTAGGGGACCGGAGGCTAAAACATATGAAGAACGGTTGCAGGAACTGGGTATGTCTAGTTTAATGGAAAGAAGGACTAGGGGAGACATGATAGCAGTGTTCCAATATCTCAGGGGCTGCCACAAAGAAGAGGGAGTCAAACTATTCTCCAAAGCACCTGAGGGTAGAACAAGAAGCAATGGGTGGAAACTAAGCAAGGAGAGAAGCAAACTGGAGTTGAGGATAAATCTCTTGACAGTTAGAACAATTAATCCGTGGAACAACTTGCCACCAGAAGTTGTGAATGCTCCAACACTGGAAGTTTTTAAGAAGATATTGGATAACCATTTGTCCGAAGTGGTGTAGGGTTTCCTGCCTAAGCAGGGGGTTGGACTAGAAGACCTCCAAGGTCACTTCCAACTCTGTTATTCTATTCTATTCTATTCTATTCTATTCTATTCTATTCTATTCTATTCTATTCTATTCTATTCTATTCTATTCTATTCTCTATTCCAGGGGTCTCCAAAGTTGGCAACTACTGTTAAGGTCAGCTTGGAATTGACACATGCATAGTGAAAGGTTTAATGCTTTGCTTTTATCATATGGCTCATTGTCAACTCAATGAATACTTGTGCACTCCTTAATACCAAACAGTCACGATCTGACCAGTCTCTGATGCTGGATGTTTCTATTTCTTAAAAAAAAATTAAATATTCTGTTGCTAAGCAACACAGTTGTTAAGTGAGTCTTTCCCCATTTACGACCTTTCTTGCCGTGTTGTTAAGTTAGTCACACAATTATTAAGTCAATCTAGCTTCCCCGTTGACTTTGGTTGTCAGAAGGTCACAAAAGAGGATCACGTGACCCCGAGGGACGCTGCAACCATCATAAATATGAGTCAGTTGCCGAGCATCTGAACTTTTTGTGGCCTAGAGGTGGAGCTCTTGCCTCACAATCAGGAGGTTGTGAGTTCGATCCTAGGTAGAGGCAGATGTAAGGGTCTCCTGCTTGGGCAGAGGGTTGGACTAGATGACCTGCAAGGTACCTTCCAACTCTGTTAATCTGAACTTTGATCACGTGACCCCAGGAGTGCTGCAATGGTCATAAGTCCAGAAGTCACTTTTCCCCCCAGTGCCTTTGTAACTTTGAACGGTCTCTAAAGGAACGGTTGTAAGTCGAGGACTACTTATAATTAAATTTACAGCTTTGTGTTGCTGGGATCTTCATGATTTTTCCCCCCCTCTGCAGAGCCTTACCAGAAATACCGCGCTGGAAATAGCTGCCACCGTGAAGGCATTACACGATGAAACAGAATCCTTGTTAGTTGGAAAGGTCTCGTTGGTAAGATGATGATCTGTCATTCCTTAAACCGTGATATTGGCCTGAAAGAATTGGCCATGAAGTATTTGTTTACGGTAGAGATGGTGATGCATAGCCTAGAAGTTGCCTTCACCCTTCCCAGACCCCATCCCTTGTCTTCACCCCATTGGTTTCCTTGACTCTCCAAGGAATTCTGCTCTGGGGGGAGGCTCTCCACCCGGTGTCTGCAAGGCTCAGAGGCTGCAATATCCTCTTGGTGCAAGGGGCAGAAGGCCTGACATTCTGAATTGAGTCTCGTCTGAGCACTGGAAAGATCTAGAAAGATCAGGCTGTCGCTGAAATCAGCAGAGTAAGTCAGAAGAGGGTGGGGGAAAAAAAGAGAGCTGAGGATTTTAATGATCCCTCCAGGAATTGTAAGTGGACTGAGAACAGAATTGGGAGAATGACTTTATGTCCTTAAAGAGGGACATTTCTGCGGGGGTGGGGGGAGAGGCAGAGACAGAGATGATACATAGAGACGAATGGAATGGAATGGAATGGAAAGGAAAGGAATGGAAAGGAACGGAACGGAACAGAAAAGAATAACAGAATTGAAAGGGACCTTGGAGGTCTTCTAATCCAACCCCCTAGAGTAGATAGATAGATAGATAGATAGATAGATAGGTAGGTAGGTAGGTAGGTAGGTAGGTAGGTAGGTAGGTAGATAGATAGTTAGAAGATAGATGATAAGTTACATTATTTTACCATTTATTATGGTAAAAAAAAATGTAACTTAAATTATGTAAAGTTCCGAGGATAGCTTATTGGAGTTAGGGGCTAAACAGAAACGCCCAAAATGTTTATTTGTTGTTGTGTATGTCACTGTTGTATTGTTGTATAGTTTTGTGTATTTAATTAAAAAAATAAAAAAATATTTAAATAAAAAAAGAAGATAGATGATAGATAGATAGATAGATAGATAGATAGATAGATAGATAGATAGATAGAAGTTAGAAGATAGATGATAGATGATAGATAGATAGATAGATAGATAGATAGATAGATAGATAGATAGATAGATAGATAGATAGATGATAGATAGATAGATAGATAGATAGATAGATAGATAGATAGATAGATAGATAGATAGATGATAGATAGATAGATAGATAGATAGATAGATAGATAGATAGAAGTTAGAAGATAGATGATAGATAGATAGATAGATAGATAGATAGATAGATGATAGATAGATAGATGATAGATAGATAGATAGATAGATAGATAGATAGATAGATAGATAGATAGATAGATAGATAGATAGATAGATAGATGATAGATAGATAGATAGATAGATAGATAGATAGATAGATAGATAGATAGATAGATAGATGATAGATAGATAGATAGATAGATAGATAGATGATAGATAGATAGATAGAAGTTAGAAGATAGATGATAGATAGATAGATAGATAGATAGATAGATAGATAGATAGATAGATAGATAGATAGATAGATGATAGATAGATAGATAGATAGATAGATAGATAGATAGATAGATAGATAGAAGTTAGAAGATAGATGATAGATAGATAGATAGATAGATAGATAGATAGATAGATAGATAGATAGATAGATAGATAGATAGAAGTTAGAAGATAGATGATAGATAGATAGATAGATAGATAGATAGATAGATAGATAGATAGATAGATAGATAGATAGATAGATAGATAGATGATAGACAGACAGACAGACAGATAGATACATTATATTCTGTAAGCCGCCTTGAGTCACCATGTGTGAATAGGCGGCAATATAAATTCAATAAATAAATAAATTCAATAGATAGATAGATAGATAGATAGATAGATAGATAGATAGATAGATAGATAGATAGATAGATAGATAGATAGATAGATAGATAAATAGATGATAGATAGATAGATATAGATAGGTGATAGACAGACAGAAAGACAGAGGTTCTTGTTAGACAATTCAGCGTAACAAAATTATAATTTGCTGTTTTGGTAGCAATTGGAATCCCCTTGTGAGGAGTTGTTGGTGTCGACGGTGCACAATCTGGAGACCGAATTGAGAAAGCTGGGTGAAATTCCTTGGCTCTGCTATATTCTGCAGATGAATGATGATGAGGTGGGTGGAATTCACACACGCAAGCCCCAATCCTCACTGTTCCTTTTTTTGGGGGGGGGGATCGGACCTGCCTTGAAAATCTGACCCAGGTGCAGGAAAGTTAACTGCCAGAGGTTATGAATGCTTTGAAGATGAATTGGAGGAGGTATTTGAACCTCCTGCGAACACAGAATCCCTTTGGCCGAAGCAAAGAGCTGCTTCTGATCGAGACTGAAAAAGATATAGCTGCTTTAAAGCTCTTTAAAGACTCGGAAAAGTTAATGGGATTTTAAAAGCAGCTTCATCCGCCCCCTTTTTTTCCAGGTCAGCACGGAAGCCTGGATAAAACCAGCCTTTTTTAGCAGGTTCTGTGCTTATTACACAAAACTTGAATAATTTTTTCTGCACCCTTTTTGAAATATTCAATTCTATTTGGCTACCGGTAAATATGGATTTTTGACTGTTCTTTGTGTAGAAAAAGTCAGGGTTGATCTTGCCAGTTTTTGGGTATGAGCAGAGAATATAAATATGCTTTTTTTGTTTACTGTGGGTAAGGTTTTAAGTTACGAGGAATGCAGTTTAGTAGAAAAAATAGGTTCATAATGTAGTTAATTTACACCCAACAGTTATCTAGTTTTGAAAAGGGATTACGTCACCCTCCATTCAGAACATTTTCATATTGTGGAATTATTCCTAAAATTCCTCTACTTGGCAAACATTCTGTCTTCTGGTTCGTTTCTCAAGGTCAAATTTCACAATCCCTTTAAAGGATAAACTTGGATAAATGAAGGATAACTTCGTTTTTCTTTCATCCTATCAAGATTATTCATTGTGTTTTACCTTTTGGACTTAATAACAATCCTTTTCTTGCACTGAATGGATAGAGTCTTTATTTTTTAAAAAAACATTACAGTTTAATCTCCTGAACACTGCTTTTAACAAATAAACGCATCAAATGAAGAAAAAGAAAGAAAATAATCTTATTTTTTTTTAGGATCCTCCTTTGGAATACTGTAAAAGAAACAGCCGAAGTACCATGTTTCGTATAGTGCCAAAGTTTAAAAAGGAAAAGGTTCAAAAACAGAAGACCAGCACCCAGCCTGGTATGTTTTCAAAAATATTGTTGGTTGGAAGAGACAAGGTTGTGAGTGGACCAGGTGTGTAACACAATATGCACCGAGCTTGTCTTGGCTTCCTTGTTAGTCCATCTTCATGATGACTTGAAGTTGCTTTATCCCACAAGAAAGTTGTCCCTTACATCTACTTCCAGGTCAAGGGTGTGTAATTGCCATGGCTTAAGAAGGCCACAAGGTCTTGCCTGACACATCGAGGGCTACATTTTAAAAGTGAGCGAATTAAGGTTCCATTTGGGGATGGGGGTTTTGAGGGGTAAATTAACACTTTGGGCATCTTGCAACATTTAAAGCCTGTTTCACCCTTTTAAATCTCCTCCAAAATTCAGAAAGGAGGTTCACATTTGGGGCCTAAACCACACAAGAGAATCCATAAGGTTTCTAGACCATATACCGTATTTTTTGGAGTATAAGACGCACCTTTTTCCTCCCTAAAAGTGGCTGAAAATTTGGGTGCGTCTTATACTTCGAATGTAGCTTTTTTTCCCCCCAGCCCTAACTAGGTGCTAACAGATCTTCCCAGCTCTTACCTTGCAGGCTTTTTCATTGTTACTCTCTCCAAAGAATGTTTTTCCAGCCCTAAGTCTTTGCAGAATTTTTTTTCATTGCTCTACTTGCTCTGAATAAGTTTTTTTCTAGCCCTAACCAGGTGCTAACGATCTTCCCAGCTCTTACCGGCTTGCAGGCTCTTTCATTGTTACTCTCTCAGAAGAAGGTTTTTTTAAGTCCTAACCAGGGGATAAAATAATGTGCTGAAGCTGACCAGACTAAGGACGCTAGCCAAATGAATACCTGGTAGGGCGGATTGTTTTCCCCTATTTTCCTCCCCAAAAACTAAGGTGCGTCTGATACTCCGGTGCGTCTTATACTCCGAAAAATACGGTATTTTACATCTCCATCAACTTTGTCTCTGAGAACACTTAAATCTTTTGAAAGTTCTCAGATATTCTTCAAGTTTAGTAAGCCGTTGAGTTTCAGTTAAAGTCATTATGTGCTATCTTACTAGTCTTTTCCAAAAGATGCAGTCCCTTGAAAGTTCTCAGATGTTCTTCAAGTTTAGTAAGACTATCTTACTAGTCTTCTCCAGCAGATGCAGTCAAGTCCTCAGTGTGTTTTAAGAGTGGACCATCTAGCCACCACAAGAGACCAAACTTGACCGATGCCCTCTGTGCATATGTTCTTCTTCTCCAGAACGTGCTACTAACTTCTGCATTGTTCAAGGTTTCCTCTGAAGAAAAATCAGCATAGAAGCTCTTATCTGAACGAAGAATAACACTTTTTTAGCTACTGAAGCGCCATAGAAGATTTCTTTTCATTAGGAAACAGACTTTCCTTGTTTTACTTTCTCATTCTTACAGGTTGCATCATGCCATACATAAGTCCTATTTTTAAAACAAGATCATACCAGGATTTCGGTTTCAAAGTGCTAAAAAAAATGCCACGTGAGGAATTTTTAATTAATTGCAGGGATATAATTGAAATTATTGACTTTGGAATTCCTTGGAGGTATCCTGGGTCATAGTAACTTCCGATAAAATGACTTTTGATAAAACACAGAGCCAATTGCTTTTCCATGCCTCCTCCAGTATTAAAATCCTGTCTCTATGGGCCACATGATATGCACAAAACTTTAAAGGGCTATTTATTTGACCTGGTGAAAGAAGTAATGCTTGAATTAAATGTGGCAACTTTTTAATAGAATAGAATAGAATAGAATAGAATAGAATAGAATAGAATAGAATAGAATAGAATAGAATAGAATAGAATTCTTTATTGGCCAAGTGTGATTGGACACACAAGGAATTTGTCTTTGGTGCATATGCTCTCAGTGTACATAAAAAGACAAGATACATTCATCAAGAATCATAAGGTACAACACCTAATGATGGTCATAGGGTACAAATAAGCAATCAGGAAACAATCAGTATCAATATAAATCGTAAGGATACAAGCAACAAGTTTCCACAAAGGCAATTTTGCCCCGTTTGCATTTCAATTAATATATTGATGAGTCCCTGATGCTCCCTGAGCTTGGTTGTTTTCTTGCAGATGTTTCATTACCCAAACTAGGTAACATCATCAGTGCTAGAAGGGAATGGGGTTTGCAGGGAGGAGGAGGAGGAGGAAAACTGTGGGGTCCTTGGTGTTTTCTGAGCTTGGTGGTTTTCTTGCAGACATTTCATTACTCAACTAGTTAACATCATCAGTGCTAGAAGGGAGTTGGGTTTGCAGAGAGGAGGCGGAGGAGTGTGGGGTCCTTGGTGTTCCTTGAGCTTGGTGGCTTTCTTGCAGACATTTCATTACCCAACTAGGTAACATCATCAGTGCTAGAAGGGAATGTGATTTGCAGAGAGGAAGAGGCGGAGGAGGGGAAGGAGGAAGAGGCATAGGAGGACTGTGGGGTCCTTGGTGCGCTCTGAGCTTGGTTGTTTTCTTGCAGACGTTTCGTTACCCAAACTAAGTAACATCATCAGTGCTAGCACCATGGGCCTCTCATTTCCACCTACAAAGTATTCATTTTTATTGGAAACAACATATTGCAATTTGCACATCCTGGAATACATATAGAGAGCACCAATCCTAATTAGGCAAGCTAATGAGTTGGCATCGAGAAGCTTGCCAGTGTAGCTGGATGTTGGAGTGAGAGCATGGCTAAAATCCAGGCTAAAATCCTCAGATTCCTGGGTTTTCCCTACTTTTAACCCGCATGTCAGAAGCTGCTGCCCATCCTGTGTGACTTCCGCTATCACCGTGTTGCTTTCTTCTCTTCTGTTTCCCACCTTCTGCGGCCTAACCCTTTGCTTGTCGTGCCGCCCAGCATGTAGAGAAAAAAAAAATTAAGGGGGTTTTGCTCTTAACTTTGGTAGTTCAGAAATGGGGCACGGATGAAGTCGCTGCTTGGTTGGACCTGCTAAGTTTGGGAGAATACAAGGAAACTTTCGTCAGCCACGACATCCGAGGCGCCGAACTTTTGCACCTGGAGAGGCGAGACCTGAAGGTATTGGCGTTGTGCTACTTTTTCTGCCTTATGAGCATTTCAAAGAATGGATGAACGCTTCTCCTCTCTTTCCCTTCCCAGCGATGTGCTTGTAGCTTGGCTTTTTAACACGCAACCCTGCATAACATACCTGGCCAAAAATGGCTGTCTGTTAGGCTGAATTTCTCTGTCTGATAAAAATAAGAAGGACAAGTATTTTCCTTTTGAAAGAGGTCTTAGACTCTTGGAGACTTAGTGGATAATCACGCAAACGTGAGCCAGCCGTGTGCGGCAGCGGCCAAAACAGCTAATACAATCCTTGGTTGTATAAACAGAGGCATAGAATCAAAATCACGTGAAGTATTACTACCACTTTATAAAGCCTTAGTAAGGCCACACCTGGAATACCGCATCCAGTTTTGGTCACCGCATTACAAAAAAAAGAGGTTGAGACTTTGAAAAAAATGTGCAAAGAAGAGCAACTAAGATGATTAAAGGCCTGGAGACAAAAACATAGGAAGAATGGTTGCAGGATTTGGGCTTGGCTAGTCTAGAAAAAAAGAAGGAGTAGGGGGGACATGATAGCAGTCTTCCAGTATTTGTGGGGCTGCCCCAAAGAAGAGCTAGCTCTTATTTTGTTCAGTGTGGGTTTCATTGTGTTGTTTGTTTATTATCATTTGTGGAGTATGTGTACTTCTCCCGCCTTCCTAATCTACAAAAACAGAAATTGTCAGATACAATGAGAGAGAGGGAGGGAGGGAGGGAGGGAGGGAGGGAGGGAGGGGAGGAGAGACGTTTAACATCCAGTTTGCATGTTAAAACAAGCATTTAGGTTGGCTCGGGGCCTACACGAGAGCAGAGAGTGGATACCAGATAATCAATATAGCAATTAGAGCTCTGGATTTGATTCCAAGAGCAAAAATAGCATTTTCGTGTAGCTCTTTAAAGCGGCCGCATCTTTTCCTGGATCACAGAGGCCAGCAATGTGATTCTAGGTGGGGACTTGGCTGCTTTAAAGAGCTGCAGATGGATGCTACATTTGTATTCTTGCATGCTTCCGAATTATTAATAAAACATTGCAGAACGCTGAAAGGTGTGCATGTACACACATAAGCACAAAGAACTCGGATAAAATTTTTTCAAAAGCTTTACTTGCATCGGAGTTTGTATCGTAATAACACCTTTAGTGTGTTTAGGCGTACAGCTCTGTACACTGCTGATGTTACAGAAATAAGTCTATCTGCAGGGGGTCCTTGACTTACGACCACAATGGAGCCCATAATATCCGTTGCTAAGCGAAACAGTTCTTATGGGAGCTTTGCCTCATTCTACGAACTTTCTTGCCACCGTTGTTGAGTGAATCCCTGCAGTTGTTAAATTAGTAACAGGGTCGTTAAGTGAATTCCCCATTGACTTTGCTGGTCAGAAGGTCGCAAAAGGGGATCACGTGACCCCGGGACACTACGACCATCATAAATATGAGGCGGTTGCTATGCGACTGATTTTAATCATGAGACCACAGGGATATCAGTGTGAAAAATGGTCAGAAGTCACTTTTTCAGGGCCGTTGTAACTTCGAACGGTCACTAAACGAATATGGTGCCTTGAGGATTACCCATCTTCATATTTCTTTGTGGGGTTTAGGGGAAGAGAAAGTGGAGGATAACCAGTTACATTTATTAATTTCAGGGAATCTCATATTGGCCCCAAAAATCTCTTTAATAACCAAGCTTGGCGAGACTCTAAGCTCTTGTGTCGCTCTGCTGTCAGGCTGTCGTAAACTGGAACCGGTCAGTGGAAGCATTAATTGAAATGAGCATCGGAGGGCAGCAGCGCATAACTAGGAAACTGCAAATTAATGTGGAAATTCTGGATTTTGAACGAAAGACGTTGGAGGCTGCAATGCCAGCAAGGCAGGAAGTAAAACTCTTGAAACTCACACATGAGTTACACATGATTGTCTATGGGGATTCTCAGTCCTCCAGGTCGTGGTTGTCCCAAAGATGCTTTTTTCAAGAGGCAACTGGACTTTCTTGGTTTTGTCTGAAAACGTTTCGCTTCTCATCCAAGAAACTTCTTCAGCTCTGAGTGGAATCTTTCCACCATCCAGTCAGAGTTGAAGAAGCTTCTTGGATAAGAAGCGAAACGTCTTCAAAGAAAGAACAAGGAAGACCAGTTACCTCCTGAAAAAAGCACCTTTGGGTAAGGTGACCAGACGTCCCACTTTTGGCGGGACAGTCCCGCTTTTTGATAATTTATCCCGCGTCCCGCGGCGTTTCAAAAAAGTCCCGCTTTTTTCGGCCGGTCCAGTCGTTCGGCGTAGAGCCGATGGAACTGGCGGCGGTTGCGGCGCGGGGCTTCTCCTGCCCGCTTCCCCCGCCCGGCTGGACGCTGCCATTCGGGTTATTTTGGCCCTCTGTGCATGCGCAGAACGCTTTGCATACGCCGAACGACTGGCCCGGCCGAACCGGCAGGATTTCACCCCTGGCAGCGACGAACAGGTAAGCCTGCACCAGTAGGAACCCACCCCTGGCTTTGATGAAGGGGGGGGGGGTGTTTGGGGGGGTGCACAAAGCTGCAGGATAAGAGAGATGGAACCCTCCCGTCTTGCTCCCCTAGGAACCCCCCCCCCACGTCAATGGTGTCCTGCTTTACAAAAAATAAAATCTGGTCACCTTACCTTTGGGACTTCCATGAGCTACAGGCAGTAGCCTTAAGTAAGGTTCTGCCTGATCTGAAAACCCCAAGGAGCAAAAATAGAAGACTCCATACTTAGAGGAAGGATGAGAGCATTTCTCTTGTTCCTCAATATACAGATAGTTCTGGACTTATGACCGCTTCCTTAGCAACCATTCATCCCCACCCTCCCCATAAAAATGTACTTATATAACCCAGTTCTAATGGCCGCCGTCCCCGTGGTTACATATTTACCATTCAAGCACTCAGCAACAGGCCCACATGGATGGTGGTTTGCAGCATCCTGCAGATATGGGATTGTGGTTTACAGGTAAGTCCTTGACTTATAATTCATTTAGGTTCAAAGTTACAATGGCACTGCAAAAAAGTGACTTACGACCGTTTTTCACATTTACGACCATTGCAGCATCCCCAGGGTCACTTGGCTTGGCAACTGGCATGTACTTATGACGGTTGTGGCATCCCAGGGTCACGTGATTCCCCTTTTCCGACCTTCTGACCAGCAACGTCGATGTGGAGGACAGAGTCACTTAACAACTGTGTCGCTAATTTAACAGCTGCAGTGATTCGCTTAACAAGGGTGACAAGAAAGGTCGTAAAATGGGGAAACTCACTTAACGACTGTCTCACTCAGCAACAGAAAATTAGGTTTCAATTGTGGTCATATGTCGAGGACCGCCTGGGTAATATTTTTGCGGAAAGCTGGTGTTTACTTCTGTATTTTCAGCAAAAACAGCTCTCCCGCAAACAATGAGTTCGTGTAACAACCACAGCGTTCGCTTAACTACGGCAGATTCACTTAAGGACCGCCGCAATAAAAAGGTCATTAAAAGTGTGACAAGTGTCACGACTTAATGATTGTATAATGAACCTGGTCCATTACGGTCGTAAGTTGAAGACATTTAGAGCGATTTCAAGACGCAATTTTCTGTTTTGTTTTAAAAGGAATATATTTCTGCTTTCCTGGGTTGTTTCACATTGGCCTTGAGTTTTATAAAACTTGAGTTTTACAGGTGGTTTCTGATTTCTGAACTTGAAATCCTACAAAGATGTGCCTCCAACCATATTTTTTAAAAAATAGAACAAAACCCACTTTGTTGTGTGACGACATCCTGCATAAGAGGTTTTGTTTGTGATCTAAAATCAATATTTATACATGATGTTGGACAGGTTTTCCTGAGGCCTATTTTGTTCTGCTTAGATTTCCTAATGCTTCCTCTGTTATTTAAGATTGTTGCTGGTTATTTTAGTTGCCTTGCTGGATATTTGAAGATGGTGCGTCAAAATGGTAATTTCCATAATGTCAGTCAAGAGCCTAATAATTTCCATAATGTCAGTCAAGTTAAGAGCCGAGGTGGCGCAGCGGTTAGAGGCAGGTACCCCAGGCCACTTTAGCTGACACTGATCCGCAGGTCAGCGGTTCAAATCTCACCGGCTCAAGGTTGACTCAGCCTTCCATCCTTCCGAGGTAGGTAAAATGAGGACCCAGATTGTTGGGGGCAATATATAAAATATACATTGCTTACTGGTGTAAACCGCTTAGAGAGTGCTTGCACTGTGAGGCGGTATATAAATGTCACAAAATAAATAAATAAATAAATAAATAAGAAACAAATGTGGATCCTTGTAAAATTTGATTCGGTGTCATTCCACATTCCAGGGAGACAAATTAAGAATGTGTGTCTAAAATCTAAGAAATAAAGAATGCAGGGAAAAAATAGACAGCATCACTTTTTTTTTACAAAACTTTTCCTTGGAAACACAATTCAGTGTCTAAATAAGTTGTTACCATTATCATCATTTAACGACCCCATAATCCCTTGTGGGGTGGAGTCTGGACAACTGAATGGAGCTAGTAGAGCGTTTAATGGCCGGATGCCCTTCCTGTCGCCAATGCGGAGTTTTGTCCAGCAGATATATTCTCATTGTGCCCAGAGAGAGAAATATCAGCCTCTACCTAGGATCGAACTCACAGCCTCCTGATTGTGAAGCGAGAGCTCCACCTCTAGGGCCACCATACCACTCTCTAAATAAGTTGATATGTATGGGATCAAATGGACTAATTGTCTAAAATGGGCACTCTCTAAGCTAGCTTTATTGCCAAAAGTTAAATGATGTTCTGCTACTCTGGATTTTTGGGAATGAATCTGTCTTCTCCTTTGTCCCGTAGGATTTGGGGATAACGAAAGTGGGTCATATGAAGCGAATTCTTCAGGGAATTAAAGAATTTGGCAGGAGCCCACCGTTACCGGAACTGTAGCTGTGCCAGCTGCTCCATCGAGGAAGTGCTACTTACACAAAGGTGTAGAAGGACGCGGGTTTCTCCCGGGCGAGTAAACGCCAGGTTGTGAGAAGAGCATTAACTCTGATCGGGGTGAGGTTTGATGAACGAGCCGGATGCAAATATCCAAAGGTTTTGTGGGTCTAAATCATCTTTTTTTAACGACTCCAAAATCCCTTGTGGGGTGGAGTCTGGGCAACTGAACAGAGCTAGCAGAGTGTTTACTGGCCGGCTGCCCTTCCTGTTGCCAAAACAGAGTTTTGTCCAGCAGATATATTCTTATTGTGCCCAGAGAGAGAAATATCTGCCTCTACCCAGGATCAAACTCACAGCCTCCTGATTGTGAGATGAGAGCTCCACCTCTAGGCCACCGTCCCACTCTTTTGTGGGATTAAAATGGCTGTGAAATATATTACGAGAAGTAATCAAAATGTCTCCATTACAGAAAACAACAACAACACGTTTCTTGGGTAGCATGAACATTATTTGGACCCAGATCTTTTCAGGTTCTTTCAATTTGCAAATGACAAATCGTTTTACAAAATGAGATTGGTCTGTTTGATAAATCCTTGAAGCCTAACTTTATCCAGAGCCTCCAGTGTCTTCGTAGATTCGATCCCATCCAGATGTTTCGGTGGTACCGAAACTCAAACCATCATTCTCTCGGATTCCCCCCACCTTTTCATTGGCCGAAAATAACGTTGGATGCCGTGAACGGACATGCCAAAACGCCTGGTTTGTCGGCCCAAACCGCCTGCCTGTTTGCATGATAACTTCTTACACTTGAAGAACTTTTATATCTGTTTTAATAAGGTTTAATTTATTACTGTTTTGGGGGGTGGGTTAGGGATATTTTTTTTCTCCTGATGTGATAGAAACACGCTGCATGTGGTGGACATTGTTGCCGTATTGTAGCTGTGAAAAACGTCTTTTACTCTGGCTTCAGGTAATTTCAGAGTATTTCGAAAATGCTAGAACGTGGGCAGGTTTAGGATTTGGTTCCCCAAGTAGAATGATCTGAATGTTTCCTCACGGTTGATAAAATATGCAACGCTTACTCTCTTCCTTAAAGCAACTCCAAGTTTACCTCGAACGTCTGAGCTTCAAAACGTGGCGGCTGAGCGACTCAAAGTGCATCAAATCGGACGAACATCAAGATTATGTAATTTTAATGAAATCTGGGAAGGTTACGGTCTATATTTTTTAAAAAAAATCAGTTTAGAGATGGATTTAACTCCTCTGAAATATTGTTATCCGACCCATTTGTTAATATGGACTGGAAAATTTGGTGGATCGGGGCAGAAAAAGAAATTCCTTTTCTGAAAATAGAGCATCCGCTTCAGAGCCAGGAAACCTCCGATTCTAGATATTGATGAAGCCAGGAAGATCAGCTGAGGAATCCAGAAAAGTTAAGATGGTATCTTGATGGTGGGCTCACCTCCCACTCTGGATGAACTACAGCTCCCAACATCCTCCACGGTTGTCTATAGAGATTCTCCGTCATCCAGGTCATGGGTTTCCCAAAGGTGCTTTTTCCAAAAGACAAATGGACTTTCTTGGGAGGTTTTTCCTCCCTCCCCCTTTGGAAATGTTTCATTTCTCATCCTAGAAGCTTCTTCGGTTCTCAATGAAGGGACCTGAAGAACTGAACTGAACAGAAGAAGCTTCTTGGATGAGAAGCGAAATATTGGATGAGAAGCGAAACAGAAGCAAATAAAACACCTGAGGGCAGGACAAGAAGCAATGGGGTTGAACTAGATGACCTACAAGGTCCCTTCCAGCTCTGTTAATCTGAGTGACAACGGATGGAAACTAATCAAGGAGAGAAGCAATCTAGAACTAAGGAGAAATTTCCTGACAGAACAATTAACCAGTGGAATAACTTGCCTCCAGAAGTTGTGAATGCTCCAACACAGGGACTTTTAAAGAAGAGATTGGATAACATTTTGTCTGAGATGGTGTAGGGCAGTGATGGCGAACCTTTTTTTCCTCGGGTGCCGAAATAGTGCGTGTGCGCGCTATTGCATACGCGTGCGTGCCCAAACCCATAATTCAAAGCCCCTCACTTGCCCCACCCTCCTGCACATGTGTGCGTGACCCCCCCACTCCCCCATTTCCCAACTTCCAGTGGGCCCGGTGGGCCCATTTTTTGCCCTCCCCAGGCTCCAGAGGTTTTCTTGGAGCTTGGGGAGGGCAAAAACACTCCCCCCACCATCCTGGAGGCCCTTCGGAGGCCGAAATTCCCTCCCAGAGCCTCTGCACAAGCCAAAAATCAGCTGGCGAGCAATCACATGCGCACTGGAGCTGAGTTAGGGCAACAGCTTGCGTGCCGGCAGATATGGCTCCACGTGCCACCTGTGGCACCCGTGCCATAGGTTCGCCATCACTGGTGTAGGGTTTCCTGCCTGAACAGAGGGTTGAATTAGAAGACCTCCAAGGTCCCTTCCAACTCTATTGTTCTGTTCTGTTCTGTTCTGTTCTGTATATTTTCTCTTCTCTTCTCTTCCTCTTCTCTTCTCTTCCTTTCTCTTCCTATTCTCTTCTCTTCTACTCTATTCTATTCTTCTGTTCTATTCTGTATATTTTCTATTCTCTACCCTACTCTACTCTACTCTATATTTTCTCTTCTCTTCTCTTCTCTTCTCTTCTCTTCTCTTCTCTTCTCTTCTCTTCTCTTCTCTTCTCTTCTCTTCTCTTCACTTCTCTTCTTCTCTTCTCTTCTGTATATTTTCTATTCTTTACCCTACTCTACTCTACTCTACTCTATATTTTCTCTTCTCTTCTCTTCTCTTCTCTTCTCTTCTCTTCTCTTCTCTTCTCTTCTCTTCTCTTCTCTTCTCTTCTCTTCTCTTCTTTTCTCTTCTCTCTTCTCTTCTCTTCTCTTCTCTTCACTTCTCTTCTTCTCTTCTCTTCTCTTCTCTTCTCTTCTCTTCACTTCTCTTCTTCTCTTCTCTTCTGTATATTTTCTATTCTTTACCCTACTCTACTCTACTCTACTCTATATTTTCTCTTCTCTTCTCTTCTCTTCTCTTCTCTTCTCTTCTCTTCTCTTCTCTTCTCTTCTCTTCTCTTCTCTTCTCTTCTCTTCTCTTCTCTTCTCTTCTCTTCTCTTCACTTCTCTTCTTCTCTTCTCTTCTGTATATTTTCTATTCTTTACCCTACTCTACTCTACTCTACTCTATATTTTCTCTTCTCTTCTCTTCTCTTCTCTTCTCTTCTCTTCTCTTCTCTTCTCTTCTCTTCTCTTCTCTTCTCTTCTCTTCTCTTCTCTTCTCTTCTTTTCTCTTCTCTCTTCTCTTCTCTTCTTCTCTTCTATTATGTATATTTTCTCTACTCTACTCTACTCTACTCTATTCTTCTCTATATTTTCTCTTCTCTCTTCTCTTGTCAGAAAAAACAAACAAGTTCAGCTGTCCTTTGGACAAAGCACCTATGTGGATCTCCCACTTGTCGGCTCTTAAGTTCCTTCCGCCAGCTTTTAAACCATTACAAGCTAACCAATATGCAGGGAAGGTCATGATTGTATCTGAATCAGGACTGAATTCCATTTCCTAAACTCTAGAACAATAGTTTGTTTCCAGGTTGGGTTTCTTCAACAGCCCCAACGTCCTGCTTCACACATTTAGACTAAGCTTTTGTCTTCTTGGCTAGTGTCAATTACAGTCCTCGACTTACAACAATTCATTTAGTGACCGCTCGAAGGAACCAGTTGGGTGAAACTGGCTTCCCCATTGACTTGCCAGCAGGTCACGAAAAGGGACCACGTAAGCCCGGGACACTGAGACCGTCATAAGTCCATGCCAGTTGACAAGCTTCTGAATTTTGATCGCATGACCACAGGGATGCTGCAACGGTCGTAAGTGTGGAAAACAGTCATAAGTCACTTTTTTTCAGTGCCGTTGTAGCTTGGAACGGTCACTAAAGGAACTGTTGTAAAACGAGGACTACCTATACTAAAATTATTGAAAGTCACAGAAATGGACAATTGGAATAAGCCTTTCAAAGCTTAACTGCCACTACAAGTAGCAACATCTACGCAAGAAGCGGAATATGAAATATATTAAATGTTTACTTAAGATTTAAGATGGCTCAGCGTATATGTGCAAACACTTTTCATGGAATTGTGTGCAAAGCAAAGGAAGGCAACAGGGATTTGGTTTGAAAAGCAAATTGCTTGTAAACCGACCTCGCTTACTGAAACCTTTGTGGGAAGTTTACGTATTTTCTCAGCGTTTACATCAATATTTGCCCCAGGTTGCATTGTTACTACACTCATTTTGATATTTTGCCATACCTATCGCATTCTTGGCTCACAGAGTTGCAAATACCACTCTGCTATGCACAATAATACTTTCTTTTTTAAAAAAAAATCCTTGTGGGTTAAAAAAAAGGAAATAACAGAAGGCTGCCATGCACTGAAAAAGAGGCTATAATTATTTTTAATTTAGCCACGATTACTCGCTCTGTGCTTTTTCCCTTTCGGAATATTAATATGCTGTCCTAGGGAAGGGAACAATGTATTAGCTAGGCTATTCTGAATGCAGAAAACTAGATTTTTTTAAAGAAAAAAAAATCACCCGTTTTTTATATCCTTGAAATAGAATTTTCCCTGCTGCTTCCTTGTGATTTAATTTAAGCCGTGTTCTACATTCGCACAAAAAGCTAGTTCTTCTTTCCAACTGTGTTTTCATCTTAATTTTTCTTTTCCCCCCCCACCAGTCCGAAAAATAAAAAGAAAGCCCTTTTAGAAAAATTGTATTAAGTCAGCATAGATATTGAAGAATTTGTGCAGTTGTTGAGCGAGTGTGCCATTATCAGTGGAAAATGAAACACACAATCCTGAATCTTAACTCTGCGTTCCAGCAGCCTGCAGATATAGAAATGGTTTTGGTTCTATATAGATATGATTCGGTTTCAACCTGTCATTCAAAATTAAGGATCTTTGTCTTAACAGCAGCAAGGATTATATTCGCATAATACTGGAAAAAAAATGAAGATATACCGCAAGATGAAGAGATAGTCAGAAAGATACTACCCTGTTTTCCCCAAAATAAGACACCCTTGATAATAAGCCCAATCGGGCTTTTGAGTGCATGGCAATAAGGCCAAGCGCTTATTTCAGGGTTCAAAATAATATAAGACAGGGTCTTATTTTCGGGGAAACACGGTAGATTGTGCAGAAATGGATAGATTGACATTGAAAATTAAACAGAAAGAAGATGTAGAATATTATCAAACATGGAATCTGTTTTACCAATGGTTGGAAAAAAAGGGGTGGAGATTAAGAATGTACATTTGTATTGTTAAGCAAATTAAATACCCAGCCAACACGATGTTTATTAAGCACTAAGAAATGTATTTAATAGAAAAATCAATATTAAAAAAAAATTAAGGATCTTCGATCAGTATAGGTAAGGTTTTCCCACCTCTTATTTGTTTTATTTGTGTCCATCTTTAATTGAGAGAAATTCCTGGCAAAGCACCTTAACTCTGTAAAAATGGGAAAATAAGGCTGGGTGCGGGTGGGGTGGGTGCTGGGCAGGCATAAAAGAAATAATGAACTTGCAATTTGAGAAACCAAGGAATCAGTTATCTGAATTAGAAGTATGGAACTTTGGTACTGTGCTGATGGTAAGGGAAAGTCCTGAAAAATCATCAGGTTAAAAATCAAGGAAGGGATAAAGAGCACAGCGGTGTTAAAACAAAATACGCAGTGTGAGATACCTAGCATGTGTTTACACGTCATATACATACATACATACATACATACATACGTACGTACGTACGTACGTACGTACGTACGTACATACATACATACATACATACATACATACATACATACATACATACATACATACATACATATATATATATATATATATATATATATATATATATATATATATATATAAAACCTTTCCTGCCACAGTTGGTAGGTCCCTGCAATTGTTAAATTGGTTCTTAAGTGAATCTGGTTTCCCCATGGACTTTGTGGTCGCAAAAGAGGATCATGTGACCCCGGGACGCTGCAACTGTCATAAGTACATGCCAGTTGCCAAGCCTCTGAATTTTGATCATGTGAATGCTGCAAAGGTCATAAGTGTGAAAAACAACCATAAGCAGAGGTGGGTTCCTGCCGGAGCTGCCCAGTGCGCAACTCCAGTAGGGAGCGGCGGATTGCGCAACCGCTCCAAAGCCCTCTCTGCCGGTCCATCGCGCGCGTCTCCATTTTTTCCTGGTGATTTTGGGTTGATTTTGCTTCTGCGCATGCGCGGAAGCAAAATCACGCGAGGTGGCGAGACGCGTAGCGAGCGCCCCCCCGAAACTTGGAGATGCGCGCACAGCACACCGGCACCGGTAAGAGGGCAACCTGCTGCTGACCATAAGTCACTTTGTACAGCTGTTGTAACTTTGAATGGTCACTAAATGAATTATTGTAAATGAAGGACTACCTGTAATCTCTCTCTCTTTTTTTAAAAAAAAATCCTGGTCTGTTTTTAAACAAGCTTTTTATAATGCACCATAGAACCATAAGCAGGGAAGGACTGGATGGTGTTAAAGTTATTTGATCTGAATCTATTAATTTGTCCAGAATAATATAGAGCCCCCTGGCTTGAGCGTGGGGTCAGACTAGAGGACCTCCAAGGTCCCTTCCAACTCTGTTAATAAGAAATCATATGCTCCTAAAGCCACTCTCAGTTTGAAGAAACGGAATAAAAGTCCCAGCTGTTTAGATTTGCAAATCTTTTCTCGTAGTTTGCTCGATTTTACCGTAATTCAATTCTTGGAAAACTTGCGCAAGTGATAAATAATGGGGATTATGGAAAGTAGCATTTCTTAATACAGAAATAATCAGGAACAGCTAGATGAGATTATAGTTCGATTATAGTTACTCAACCTTGGAAGCTTTAAGCTTTTTATGGACTTCGTGATTGGCTGGGTTTAGAAGCCAACACAACTTTTCTAAGGTTGGGAAACACCAGTCTAGACATCAGATTCTCCATTTTTTTGCCAACTATTTCATAAAATTTAAAGTGGTTTGACATTTTTTTTATACTAAGTCAAGATGTTCAGAGATAATAATCCTTGTGAAAAAGCCAGTTAGGTAAAGAATATTATGTGGACTCATAAAACAGTTATTTTTTGCTCTAGAATCAGGACGTTGGTGCCATAACAGCGAGAGTCATAATTTTATTCCCCTTTGTGTGGGATTTAGCAGAAGCTAACATTTCTGTGCTTGATTTCATTCCTCTTTGGAGAATGCTGATTATGCCAATCCCTCTATTTTTAAATAGACATAGGAACCAAATTAATTATGCTAAGAGTTTACTACAATTAATGGGAGTTATTTTAGTCATAACACAACACCCAATTGATTGCAATGAGTTTAGTTGAAGCATGGCGACATCCAGAGTCAGCCAAATTATCTCCGTCCATGTGATTATTAGTTGATTTGCAATTATTTGCAAACGACTTACAACAGTTCGTTTAATGACCGTTCAAAGTTACAACGGCACTGAAAAAAGTGACTTACGACCGTTTTTCACTTGTACGACCTTTGCCGCAGCCCCGCAATCATGTGATCAAAATTCAGACGCTTCATATTTATGACGGTCGCAGCTTCCCAAGATCACGCGATTCCCTTTTTGCGACCGTCTGACAAGCAATGTGAACGAGGGAAGCCGGGTTCATTTAACGACCGGGTTACTGACTTATCAACGGTAGCCACTGTGGCAAGAAAGTGACAAAATTCACTTAACAAATGTCTCACTTAACAGAAAGAAATTTTGGGCTCCGTTGTGGTCCTAAATCGAGGTCTAACTGTACTGCAAAGATTACAGTAGTTTCATCGTTTTAATTTCTTACAGGTATACCGATCTTGAGAAATATCCTATCTATATCTAGGCAGGGATAAATAGCTTCCCTGCATCATGAAAATATTGTGTGAATTTTCCACTGGCGATCAGCAGCTCTCAAAGCCCTGTCTCCAATCTCGAGAGAATTAGAGAGACCCTTTTGGGATATTCTGCAGATCACCCAGGCTGTGATTTGTGCCTAGGGTTACAATAACAATAATAATAATCCAAAAAATTAAATCTTAATCCGTAATGAAATCTGCTGAGCAGAGAATGCTTTAAGTTTGGGAATTTTTATTTACTAGTATTTTTTTTTAAAAAAAGAAGCAGCGAGTTTTGGTTGTTTACAAACTGTTTACAGCAGCACAGGTTTATTTTTTAAAATATATAAAATATATGAAAACCGAGATATTTATTGCGTATACTATTTTGAAAGATGTTTTAATGTGTTTTGCACCTTTGGAATATATTGTTACGTTGCTGTGTACAGACTATTTGGGCGGTTCTGTTAATAGTAATTTTATGATTCCTAAGTGACCAGGTTTTTTTTTTCGTGTGCCTTTCTATCATTGGATGCATGATTACTTATTTATTATTGTATGGAAGTCATGGAGACGTGTATTTTTTTATGCTGTTGGAAACGATGATTGACTTCATTGTCACGAGAGCCCCTTCTTTCAAAAGGGGGCTTAGTTGATCTTCCTTCTGAAATAAACACATCCATACAAAGTCCCACTGTGTCATTTTACCTTTTCCCGCCGAAAGTTTGATTTAATGGATTTAAGCACCTATGGGTTCCATTTTTATTTATTTTTTCAACTTTTAAAGAGGGAGGGTTATATTTGAAGAAAAGTAAAATAATAAAAGCATTGAGTAGATCCAAACAGCCTGAAAGACAACAGCAGAATGGGAACGCTTAAAATTAAACGAGAAAAATGTGGGATAGACAGCATCAATGAGAGAAGCAACTTAGAACTAAGGAGAAATTTCCTGACAGTAAGAACAATTAATCAGTGGAACAGCTTGCCTCCAGAAGTTGTGAATGCTCCAACACTAGACATTTTAAAGAAGATGTTGGATAACCATCTGTCTGAAGTAGTGTAGAGTTTCCTGAGTAAGCAGGGGGTTGGACTAGAAGACCTCCAAGGTCCCTTCCAACTCTGTTATTATAATATTATTATTATTACCACCAGATGGATTTGTAGCTGGCTGACAAACCATACTCAATGAGTAGTCCTTAATGGTGCTACGTTTACCGTGTTTTCCCCAAAATAAGACCCTGTCTTATATTTTTTTGATCCCCGAAATAAGCACTTGGCCTTATTTTTGGGGCGGTCTTATTATTTTGGGGTGCGTGGAGCAAGACTTGCCATCTTACCTGATTTCCAGCTCTGTCTCCCTAACCCTAACCAGAGGAAATGGCGGGGACCGGCTGCGCATGCGGTTAAATGTTTTCGGGGAGGGCTTATTTTCAGAGGAGGGCTTATATTTGGGGAAACACGGTACATGGAGGGAAGTAAGCACAAGGTTCCATCTTAGGCCCAGTACTCTTCATAAAAGACTTAGATGAGGGGATAGAAGGGGAACTCATCAAATTTGCAGATGACAGGTAAGCTGGCAGGAATGGCCAACACCCCAGAAGACAAGCTCAGGATCCAAAAAGTTCTTGACAGACTTGAACAATGGGCCCTATCCAACAACGTGAAATTTAATGTGAAAAAAACCAAGGTTTTACACCTAGGCAGGAAAAACCAAAAGTATACAAGTCCAGATTAGTTGAAAACTGGTTCAAAAACAGTAACTGTGAGAGGGACCTTGGAGTCCTAGTGGACGATCCTTTAAACGTGAACCAGCCGTGTGCGGCAGCAGCCAAAAAAGCTAATACAATCCTGGGTTGTATAAACAGAGGCATGGAATCAAAATCACGTGAAGGGTTAGTACTGCTTTGTAAATCCTTAGTAAGGTCAAACCTGGAATGCTGCATCTAATTTTGGTCACCGCATTACAAAAAAAAAAGATGTTGAGACTTTGGAAAAAGTGCAAAGAAGAGCAACTAAGATGATTAAAGGCCTGGAGATTAAAATATATGACGAACGGTTGCAGGGATTGGGTATGGCCAGTCTAGAGATATGGCCCCAGGACACTGCAACCGTCATAAGTACATGCCAGTTGCCAAGCATCTGAATTTTGATCACGTGACCACGGGGATGCTGTACAGGTCATAAATGTGAAAAACGGTTTTAAGTCCCCTTTTTTCTCCAGTGCTGTTGTCACTTTGGTCACTAAAATGAACTGTTGTAAGTTGGGTCACATTTCTACATCTGCCCATCTTAAGTCAATGGCACCCAACCTTTTGGGATTCAGGGACGGGTTCCGCGGAGGTTTTTCCATGGACCAGAGATGGCGTGGTTTCGCCTGCTACCTGCATCCCATGGATGGGGCTTTCCTTGTTTTGACGGTCCAGTTTCTGGCATGCCGTGGCCCGATGCCCATCCACTGCCCGGGGGTGGGGGTGGGGTTGGGGACCCCTGATCTAAGTGACTCTGTGTGTACTTTTGGTGCTATACACTATTCCAGAGGTATCAAACTCGATTTCATTGAAGGCCTCATCAGGGTTGTGTTTGTTTGACCTCGGGGGACTGGGGTGGGTGTGGCCAGAGTGGGCATGGCCAGCTCTATGTTTCGGGGGGGGGGACTGTGGCAGCCCGAGCGCTCTGCCAGCGAAAACAGGCTCCCGAGCTCCATTTTCGTTTGTGACGGCCTCCTGCAACCCACTGCCAGCGAAAACAGAGCTCGGGAGGGCTGCCCACAGCCCTCCCGAGCTCCGTTTTCAATAGCAGAGGATAGCAGAGGCACCGTGGGCCGGTCCTTCGCTGTTTCCAGGGTGGCCTCACGGGCCAGATCTAAGCACCCTGTGGGCCAGATCTGCCTGCGGGCCTTGAGTTTGACACCCCTGCGCTATTCACACAAGCATCAGACCTCCTAATCTAAAGTGAAAATGCCTTCACAGTACCTCTGCAGGATACAATCTTGATTCCTTTGAGACTCACAAGTTGCACAACGAACAATTTACCTTTGAATGTTAGTATATTGTATTAGTTCAGTTCAGTGTAGTTTAATTTATTGTCATTGCACCTCGTACAACGAAATTAAATGCCATCTTCAGTGTACTTTATAACTATAAAAATAAAACACAAACACACATCCTTCACATTCTATACAATTAAATTGAAAACCCCTAATATTGCATTAATATTGCACTATACAGTAGAATTCAACATAGTTACTGCTCTGGGATAGAAGCTGTTTTTCAGCCTATTTGTCCTTGTTTTTATTATCCTGTACCGTCTGCCAGATGGTAATAGTTCAAAAAAAAAAGGGGGGGTGCCCAGGATGAGATGGATCTTTAAGAATGTTTTGAACTTTCTTAAGGCAGCGGGAGCTATAAAGCTCTTCCAAAGAGGGGAAAGGGCAACCACTGATCCTCTGGGCAATGATGTTAACCCTCTGGAGCGCTGTCCTATCTGCAATTAGCAAACCTTACACAGCAGTAGTGAGTTCTAAATCCCGTTGCTACCAGTTCGCGCGCATGCGCAGAAGCGTCCCGGGTGGGTGGGCGGAGACTCCCACTGCCGCTATCGGTTCACCGAACCGGGCCGAACCGGGAGCAACCCACCGCTGCCACACAGGTATTACTCCTAAACCACACCGAGACCCTCGGAAATCCCCCTTGTTCTATTCATGTCAGGACCCATTTCCTGGCTACCAGGAACTTCCAAATTCACTGCAAGATTCTTGACCCCATTTTTACGCTGAAAAGGCAGGAACGGCCTTGTTTCAAAATATTTTTTGCCTGCCTTTCTATGTCTTTAGATTAGCAAAGTTTCCGTCCGATGGAATTGTGGGAAGACGACAATTCAGGGCTCAGGCCACATCAATCTGAGTTTATTAGAGACAAGCTATTCTTGCTCAGTGAAAAAGTCACAGATTCATTTGCAGAACCTGCTAAAATAAACTAGTTTATACTTTTTGGGTTGTTGTCGAGGTAAGTTAGTGTGTTGTAGCAACATGTTTTTCTTCTTCTCCTTTGTTTATGTTAGTACAAAACTTAAATACATTGTGTTGTGCCAATACATTGTTTGTGTAACATGACTTGAGACGACATGGGGATTTTTAAGAATTGTGGACTTCAACTCCCAGAATTCCCCAGCCAGCCATTAAGCTACTCCTAATCCCATAGAGCAGTGTTTCCCAACCTTGGCAACTTGAAGATATCTGGACTTCAACTCCCAGAATTCCCCAGCCAGCGAATGCTGGCTGGGGAATTCTGGGAGTTGAAGTCCAGATATCTTCAAATTGCCAAGGTTGGGAAACACTGCCATAGAGGCAGGTAATGAGTTCTGAGCATGTCTGCTTGTACAGATCCCAGAACTGATACTGTGATTATCTGTAGGCTATTCTCTGTTCCAGAGATCTCCAAAGTCGGCAACTCTTTTAAGACTTGTGGACGTCAACTCCCAGAATTCCTTGTGCTGGCTGAAGAATTCTGGGAGTTGAAGTCCCTACACCTTCAAGTGGCCAAGTTTGAAAACACAGTTCTAGATTCTTCTCCCATCTTAAAGTGCCCGAGGTTAGACAATCCTGTTTTATTGCTTAGACTTAGATTGCTTAAGATAGGAACACGGTTTATTTGGTTCACCCAAACTTGCATACTTCGGTTAGTTTGGCTTCACCAAAGTGGAGTAAAAATGCAGCGGGAATCCCAAGGGGGAAAAAAAATCTGCGAAGGTTTCGGGTGTTTGCATTTGAAGAGACTCCAACCCGCTCTGCCTCTTGCAGCACCCCAAAACAACTTCCTCTGACTAGCAATAATAATCTTTGGGTTCAGCGCCCCCCAGTAGCGCTTCGTCTTCTCTCCACTAAACTGTGGACCTCAATAAAGGAGAATATTCGTAGCTGATGGTTGACATGAGGGGTCCTTGGTGCTCTCTGAGCTTGTTTTCTTGCAGACGTTTCATGACCCAACTAGGTAACATCATCAGTGCTAACAGGGTGTAATGATTGCAGGGAGGAGGAGGAGGAGGAGGAGGAGGAGGAGGAGGAGGAGGAGGAGGAGGAGGAGGAGGAGGAGGAAAGAGCCGAGGTGGCGCAGTGGTTAGAGGGCAGTACTGCAGGCCATTTTAGCTGACTGTGATCCGCAGGGTCAGCTGTTGAAATCTCACTGGCTCAAGGTTAACTCAGCCTTCCATCCTTCCGAGGTAGGTAAAATGAGGACCCAGATTGTTGGGGGCAATATAAATATGCATTGCTTACTGGTGTAAACAGCTTAGAGAGTGCTTGCACTGTGAAGCGGTATATAAATGTCACTAATAAATAAATAAATAAATAAATAAATAAATAAATAAATAAATAAATAAATAAATAAATAAATAAATAAATAAATAAACAAACAGATTAACAGAGTTGGAAGGGACCTTGCAGGTCATCTAGTCCAACCCCCTGCCCAAGCAGGAGACCTGACATCTGCCTCTACCTAGGATTGAACTCACAACCTCCTCACTGTGAGACAAGAGCTCCACCTCTAGCTCCTTGGTGCTCTCTGAGCTGGGTTGTTTTCTTGCAGACGTTTCATGACCCAACTAGGTAACATCATCAGTGCCACAAGGGAGTTGGGTTTACAGGGAGGAGGAAGAGGAGGACGACTATGCAACGCCTATACAGACGTTTGCAAGAAAATAAGCAACGCCCAAGGACTCCCCATTTGCGCCCCGTTTGAGCGTTGGAAGGACCCTCCCTCAAAATATTGGGGAGCAAGGAGAAGGGGGGACTACCTAGGGCGCTTTGGAGAGCCCCAATCTAAAGGGGTCCCCCTGCTTTCCAAACCAGGGCGCACAGGGGTGCTCCAGGCTCCCTTGACCCCTCCTATCCCCCCCCCGCCGCTTCTCGGGGATCCCCCCCACCCCACCCCACTCCGGGTGCTTGCAAGGAAGTCTCCGCTCTCGCGAGAAGCGGCGGCGGCGGCGAAGAAGAGGAGGAGGAGGAGGAGGAAGCGGCGGCGGAGCCACGGAGCAGGGTAGGGAGATGCGCAAGGCTGGCGAGGCCAGGGGGAGATGCTTGGGGAGGGGGGATCCCGTGCGGGGTTTGCCAGCGGTTGGGGGGGTCCCCCTGCCCCTCTGCAGCCTCCTGCCCGGTTTGCAATTGGGGGAGGGTCCCCCAGAGGCAGCCAAACGCCCCCCCACCCCCTTTCCTCCGCCTTTGCTAAGTAAGCGTTGCTCTCCTCCTCCTGCTGTGCTTTCCTCCTCCCTTTTTGCAAAGCTTTTTTTTGGGGGGGGTCCCCTGCTTCTCCCCCCCCCTTTTCCACGGCTTTGCAGGCAGCAACCCCCCCTCCCTCTCCTTTTTCAATGGGGGACGGACGGAGACGAGGAGGAGGGGACCGACACGCCTCTTCCCACCCAGGCGCTTCAGGGTTTTGGGGGGTGGGTTCCATTGGGGAGATGTGACCCCCCCGAGTTTTATCCATTTGGCGGTGGGGGGGAGGTCTCGTAGTAAGGGCCCACAAGGGCTTCCCTTCCCGGATTCTGCCCTCCCCCCCAAGTTCTCTACTACCTCTTTGGCCACATTTTCTGCAGGCAGAGTTGGAAGGGGCCTTGGAGGTCTTCTAGTCCAACCCCCCCATCAAGCAGGAAACCTTTCTCTCCTCCTCCTCACAATAACAGAATGGCAGAGTTGGAAGGGACCTTAGAGGTCTTCTAGTCCAACCCTCAGCTCAGGCAGGGAACCCTATACCATTTCAGGCAAATGGCTGTCCAATCTCTTCTTAAAAACTTCCAGCATCGGAGCTTTCACAACTTTGGGTTTTGGAGGTGACCACAATGAGGATGTGAACCAATTTTGGGAGTGAATAAAGATCTATCTATCTATCTATCTATCTATCTATCTATCTATCTATCTATCTATCTATCTATCTATCTATCTATCTATCTATCTATCTATCTATCTATCTATCTTTTATTTTATTTATTATATATATATATATATATATATATATATATATATATATATATATATATATATATATATATATATATATATATATATATATATATATATATATATATATATATATATATAGTCTCCCTTTATTTTCATTTATCAGCAAAAAATCCTACATATATCTATATATCTATATCTCTATATCTATCTATATCTATATCTATATCTATCTATATCTATATCTATATCTATATCTATATCTATATCTATATCTATATCTATATCTATATCTATATCTATATCTATATCTATATCTATATCTATATCTATATCGTGCTTCCCCGAAAATAAGACCCTGTCTTATATTTTTTTGAACCCTGAAATAAGCGCTTGGCCTTATTGCCATGCACTCAAAAGCCTGATTGGGTTTATTATCAGGGGTGTTTTATTTTGGGGGAAACAGGGTATCTCTATCTCTATCTCTATAATCCTTGACTTACGACCACAATTGAGCCCCAAACTTTGTTAAGTAACTTTTGCCCTATTTTACCACCTTTCTTGCCACCATTGTTAAGTGAATCCCTGCAGTGGTTAACTAGGAACACCGTTGTTAAGCGAATCTGGCTCCCCCACTCTCTTTGCTCATCAGAAGGTTGCAAAAGTGGATCACATGACCCCAGACACTAAAACCGTCATACGTACGTGCCAGTTGCCAAGCTTTTGAATTTGGATCATTTGATCGTAGTTATGCTGATACGGTCGTAAGTGTGAAAAAACAGTCCTAAATCACTTTTCTCCGTGCTGTGGTAACTTTGAACGGACACTAAATGAACCGCTGTCAGTCTTGGACCACCTGTATCACTTTTGGGAAGCGTTAAAACACCAGCAAATGCCTCGACAATTTTGGGTGACGAGCAAAACAGACCCTTTTTAAAAAAAAGTGGAGTAGAAGCGATTCGAATTCTGACATGTTCCATTTGTTGGCTCTGCTGGACTTTCCCTTTGAATAATTTAGAATTATTTCCATGTTGTTGATTTAAATGTGTAATTTAAGCTCAGGGAGTAGGGCAGCATATAACAACACTAAATAAATAAATAAATAAATAAATAAATTTGCAGGGGTGTGGTGTGTAAATACTTCAAAGAGAGAGAGAGAAAAAACAATGAAAGTGTTCCTTTTCGCTTGGCAATAAATCGGTTACACTTTCGTTTTTGGCTTTTTTTAATAGTTTATTTATATATTTTCCTTAACATGTTATAAGTACTTTATGAACAGTATATCGTCTGGGTTAATTTGCTTACATAACAGTATACAATATTTATTTATTTATTTATTTATTTAGTGAGATTTATATACCGCCTCACAGTGCAAGCACTCTCTAAGCGGTTTACACCAGTAAGCAATGTATATATTTACATTGCCCCCAACAATCTGGGTCCTCATTTTACCCACCTCGGAAGGATGGAAGGCTGAGTCAACCTTGAGCCGGTGAGATTTGAACCGCTGACCTACGGATCACAGTCAGCTAAAGTGGCCTGCAGTACTACACTCTAACCGCTGCGCCACCTTGGCTCTCTTATAATAATATATTAAACATAAAACATACATAATAGTATTTTTCCAATTTCTAATTTCTACTTCTATTGTCCAACCATTGATAAAATAAATCCCGTGTTCGAAAGTATTCTGTATCTTCTTTATCTTTTATCTTTAATGTCAACCGATCCATTTCTGCACAATCTAGTATTATTTATTTATTTATTACATCTTCTACGGGATCATAGGTGGTGGACAGGTGCAAAGGTACCCTTTCGTTTTGTGAGGCCTTTTCCGCAGTTTTGTGGATTTGCAAAGCGGATTACAGATTAACAGAGTTGAAAGGGACCTTACAGGTCATCTAGTCCAACCCCCTGCCCAAGCAGGAGACCCTACATCTGCCTCTACCTAGGATTGAACTCACAGCCTCCTGATTGTGAGGCAAGAGCTCTACCTCTAGACCATTATATTCAATTGAGTAACATCACTGTTCAGAAATTGTCTTGTTTTATTTTATTTTACGTTTAAGGATCTCTATTTTTTTTTCATCCAGGCCTCACCTGTGTTGTAAATACCTTCAGGAAAATATTGCATAATTCCAGTTATTGAATGCCATATTGTTATAATGCTGTGCATTTAATTTTCCTTTACCGTTGAAAATTAGGGGATATATCTTAAGTGATATATCAGGTGTGGACATAAAAAGGAACCAAAATACAGATAGTCCTCGACTTACAACAGTTCATTTAGTGACCATTCCAAGCTACAATGGCACTGAGTAAATTATGATAGTTTTTCACAGTTACGACCATTGCTGCATCCCCATGGCCATGTGATCAAAATTCAGAGGCTTGGAAACATTCATATTTATGCTTGGAAACTGACTCATATTTATGACAGTTTGTTTAGTGGCCGTTCGGAGTTACAACGGCCCTGAAAAAATGACTTCTGACCATTTTTCACACTAACATCCCCGTTGTCGCGTGATCAAAATTCAGACACTTAGCGACCGATTCATATTTATGACGGTCGTAGTGTCCTGGGGTCACGTGATCCCCTTTTGCGAACTTCTGATGAGCAAAGTCAATGGGGAAGGCCAGCTTCGCTTAACGACCGCATTACTCAACGTAACAATTGCAGTCATTCACTTCACAAAGGCAGCAAGAAAGGTTGCAGAACGGGACAAAACTTCCTTAACGAATTTCTCACTTAGCGACAGAAAGGTTGTGCTCCATTGCAGTCGTAAGTCAAGGACTGTCTGTATCGTTGGTGGAGGACGTTCTGTTTCCCGGACCCGCTAACTTTACAAATAGTTTTCAAAGCAGGAAGTAACGAATGAACTTATTTCAGATGTTGTTTATTTATTCATTTGATTGACTTATTTCCACCAAAAAACAATAAAATAGAATTATGAACTTTTTCCCCTTGTGCAAGTTTGCTGGCCTGTGGTGTTTATCGACAACAATAGAGTGGGAATGCCAGCCAAATATCTGACATCAAACAATAATCTCCTTGTGTTAAGTTTCCGCCTCCTTTTTTTAAATTGCATCCTGCGAGGAAATAGCAGGAATTTTTCAAAAGTCCTCCTGGAATCTCGATTTATTAGAGAGAATACATTAAGAAGGAAGGCAAGGGGAGTTTTTCTATTGACTCTTCTTCTTTCTTTTAATGACCCCATAATCCCTTGTGGGGTGGAGTCTGGGCAGCTGAATGGAGCTGAGTGTTTAATGGCCAGATGCCCTTCCTGTTGCCAATGTGGAGTTTTGTTGAGCAGATACATTTTCATTGTGCCCAGAGAGAGAAATATCTGCCTCTACCTAGGATCGAACTCACAGCCTCCGGATTGTGAGGCAAGAGCTCCACCTCTAGGCCACCGCCCCACTCTCTATATAATCGTTTTTCTATTGACTCTGATATCCTGAATTTCCTGTTCCTTTTTTCGTGGATTGTCGGCATCCTCAAAAGCCGGAGTGGGCAATTAATTTTCCCAAGAGATTGTGGTGGAGGGTTTGAATCAGTATGGTTGTGGATGGTGCGTAGACATGCACGGATGAAAACAGGTCAACCTCCGCTTAACGGCCGCAATGCAGCCCAACGTTTCTGTCGTGAAGTGAGAGACATTGGTTGAGCGTTGCCCCGTCTTACGACCACAAGTTGCAAAGTGAATCGCTGCAGTTGAATGAGTGAGTCACCCAGACGTTAAGTGAATCTGGCTTCCCCATTGACTTTGCTTGTCTCAAGACGGTCGCAAAAGAGGAGGACGGGATGGTGGTGGTTCTTGGCGCTCCTTGAGATTGAATGTTTGCTAGCAGGTGTTTCATGACCCAAAGTTGGTGATATCATCAGTGCCAGAAGGGAATGGCGCTTGCAGAGGGAGGGAGGGAGGAGGAGGAGGAGGAGGACGATGACCACAATGACTCTGGGGTCCTCGGTGCTCTCTGAGTTTGAATGTTTGCTTGTAGATGTTTCATTACCCAACCAGGTTACATCATCAGTGCTAGTGAGGAGTGGGGTTTGCAGAGAGGAGGAGGAGGAGGAGGACTACTGTGGCAACCTTGGTGCTCTCTGAGCTTCGTTATTTTCTTGCAGACGTTTCATCATCCAAACTAGGTTGAATAGAATTAGAATAGAATAGAATTAGAATAGAATAGAATAGAATAGAATAGAATAGAATAGAATAGAATAGAATAGAATAGAATAGAATAGAATAGAATAGAATAGAATAAGGAATGGAATGGAATGGAATGGAATGGAATAGAATAGAGGATAGAATAGAATAGAAGAGAATAGAATAGAATAGAATAGAATAACAGAGTTGGAAGGGACCTTGGAGGTCTTCTAGTCCAACCCCCTGCTTAGGCAGGAAACCCTACACCTACCCTACAGTGCCCTGATGATGCTACCTAGTTTGGTAATGAAACGTCTGCCAGAAAACCATCAAACTCCGAGAGCACCAAACACCCCACAGCTCAACCCTGAGCTACAAATAATTGTCCTTTATTAGAGAGAGTCCCACCTAGTCCCGAAACGAAGACGGCTACCTCTAACTTCAGGGCTTGGTAAAAATCTTAGCAGCTTCCTGGCACAGGGATCCGTGCCTCTCCTGAGCTTGGTGGTGGCATGGGGGGATCAGCAACACCTGTTAGTAACCCACTCCATGCCAACCGTGCCGTTTCCGGTATGATGTCAAACATAATCTCCAGGTTTCGGATTTCAGGAAACAACGCCGTGCCCAGAAAGGCGACAGACAGAACCTTGGCAATGAATTAAAAATAGGCCCAAATGGTTTCATTCCATGCCATGTGTCTCCGTTCTCAAGGGGGACTTAAGAACATCGTGAACAGACAGACAGATTGCCAAAAAAAAAAAAAAGGGCAGGCAGGAATTATTATTATTTTTTAATTGATTTGGCCATCTTCTCCGGGAATATAAACGTAAGAGATCTCCCTGACAGTTTTTTTTAAAAAAACCTTGCTTTTAGGGGTAATTCTCGACTTACGACCGCAACGGAGCCCCAAGTTTCTGTTTCTAAGTGAGACATTTTACGTGAGTTCTGCCCCGTTCTATTTATTTATTTATTTATTTATTTTATTTATTTGTGAGATTTATATACCGCCTCACAGTGCAAGCACTCTCTAAGCAGTTTACACCAGTAAGCAATGTATATTTATATTGCCCCCAACAATCAATTATTATATCTGGGTCCTCATTTTACCTACCTCGGAAGGATGGAAGGCTGAGTCAACCTTGAGCCAGTGAGATTTGAACCGCTGACCTGTGGATCAGTGTCAGCGAAAGTGGCCTGCAGTACGTGCCTCTAACCGCTGCACCACCTTGGCTCTTCTACGACCTTCCTTGCCACAATGAAGTGAATCATTGCAGTTGTTAAGTTAATGACACGGTCGCTAAGTGAATCTGGCTTCCCCTGTTGAGTTTGCTGGTCGGAAGGTCGCAAAAGGGGATCGCGTGACCCCAAGACGCTGTACCGTCATAAATATGAGTCAGTTGCCAAGTGTCTAAATTTTGATCACGCGGATGCTGCAATGGTCGTTAAGTGTGAAAAAACGGTCATAAGTCACTTTTTTCAGTGCCGTTGTAGCTTGGAACGGTCACTAAAGGAACTGTTGTAAAACGAGGACTACCTATACTAAAATTATTGAAAGTCACAGAAATGGACAATTGGAATAAGCCTTTCAAAGCTTAACTGCCACTAAAGATAGCAAATCTACTCAAGAAGGGGAATATGAAATATATTAAATGTTTACTTAAGATTTAAGATGGGTTAGTGTATATGTGTAAACACTTTGCATGGATTCGTGTGCAAAGCAAAGGAAGGGAAAAGGGATTGGTTTGAAAAGCGAAATGCTTGTAAACTGACCTCACATACTGAAACCTTCCTGGAAAATGTACGTATTTGCATCAAAATTTGGCCCAGGTTGCATTGTTACTACACTCATTTTGATATTTTGCCATACCTATCGCATTCTTGGCTCACAAAAATTGCAAATACTGCTTTGCTATGCACAATAATATTTTTTTAAAAAAATCCTTGTGGCTTAAAAAAAGGGAAAAAACAGAAGGCTGGCATGCCCAGAAAAAGAGGCTATAATTATTTTTAATTTAGCTACCATTACTCGCCCTTTGCTTTTTCCCTGTTGTAAATTGAGGACTACCTGGTAATTTTTAAAACAATGAAGATGTTGGCTGGTGAGACCTTTTAATGTATTTTAGAAATAATTTCCATGTCAAGAATAGCTAGCTAGCGTCCTAGGAATAGCTACTAGGGAGGGAAACCTCCCCCCCCAAATGCAAATATCCATCAGTTTTCTGCAATCTCATGCCGAAGATTATCGCATTTTAATCCCTTCTAATATCCCTGCAGTCAGTGAGATTGGGTCGCATGATTATCCTGATATTGCAGATGATAGATTTATTCTGCTGTGGGTCATCTAAGGTGGTGTTTCTTAGCAACTCTCAACGGAGGGCTTACCATCCAAATCAAAATGGTGTGTTGTGGGTCCAAGGTTAGTTCGACAATGACAAGCGATGTGGTCTTGTTTAGATTTTGGACTGAAACTCTGCAACTCCGGGTTTTGTTTTCTTCCGGCAATTTACTCCCACATGCCCCTGTGCTGCCAACATAGTAGTGCACGAGTAACTAGTTGCTGCCTGTAAGGATTGTGTTCCCTGTATGCTGCAGTCAGTTGTTTGGGAACTTTGCAAAATCTAGTGTCAAGATCTGGTGGTGGTTGATCTTTGGTGGGGCGTCTTAATGCTTGTGGGGCTTTGTTTAATATTGCCTATTATCGGCATAAAAACATATCCACATTAACAAGTCAAAAGCCTTATGGATTTGCAAAACTTTTTGAACCAAGAAGAGTGTCACAATGTGAATAATTGCCAGTTGAGCACCTCTGCAATATTTCTAGGTTTACTGTAATTTCTAATCAAGCAGACATGTGATATGTTTTACTATGCATGCATGCATTCCAGGAGTT
>JALIGW010000021.1:13298360-13391953 GCA_023053685.1 Diadophis punctatus similis
ACAAATTAACCAGCCAAAAATAATGTAACAAAGCCCATGAAATCATTATATTGGAAGAGAAAACCTAAACATTGTCTAGGACTTAAGACTTATGAACGTGTTTCACACTTATGACCGTTGTAGCACCCCAATGGTCACATGATCAGACACTTGGCAACTGACTCATATTTATGACGGTTGCAGTGTCCCGGGCTCACGTGATACCCTACTTCTGACAAAGTAAATGAGGAAGTCAGATTCACTTAACAACCACGTCACTAATTTAACAACTGCAGTAAGAAAGGTCATAAATGGGGCAAAACTCACAAATGTCTCACTTAGCAACAAAAATGTTGGGCTCAATTGTGGTCGTAAGTCGAGGACTAGGTAACAAGGGCACTGAATGTAACTGAATTTAACCACAGTTACACAATAATTAGTAGAAATAAGAATGAATAGCTCAACCTATCAACTATTAAGCTACCATATATATTTACACGAGCTTATGTGACTGTAAATGCATTTAAATAAAAGCATCCATTGATCAGTGATGAATAAAATATAACAAGAGAAAGAAAACCTGGATGCAATTAAAAAAAGCTTAAAAGAACAAAATAAAATTATGCATTGATAGAAACAGAACTATAAAGAGAATCGTTTACACTTTACACAAGGGCAGATCTGTTTTGCAAAAGGGATATTATGAGATTTTTCCCTCCAGTATTGTAGAGGGCAAGAAACAAAAACAGCTAAAGAAAAGAAAAGGAAAGGAAAGAAAAGAAAGGAGAGGAGGGGAGGGGAGGGGAGGAGGGGAAAGGAAAGGAAAGGGAAAAAAGGAAAAAAGGAAAAAAAAGAAAGATAAAAGAAAGAAAAGAAAAGAAAAGAAGAAAAGAAAAAAAGAGAAAAGAGAAGAAAAGAAAGAAAAGAAAAAAGAAGAAAAGAAAAGAAAAAAGAAAAAAGAAAAAAAAGAAAGAAGAGAAGAGAAGAGAGGAAAAGAAAAGAAGAAAGAAAAGAAATGAAAAAGTCTACTGTGATTGATAGGTGATGTTGAATAAATAATTGCCTGGGATAAAAAGGTCCCTGTTTTTTCAAGGCTGAGCACTTGAACAAATGCAGAAAAACAACATACAAATATCAGTTATGAAAGAATAGAAAGAAGCTAAACAACGATTAAATTTGCTATTTCTACACTTGCAATTTCCCAGGGCCAAACAGAGGTAGTCCTCGACTTACGACCGCAGTTGAGCCAACATTTCTGTTGCTATGTGAGACAGTTAAGTGAATATGCCCCATTTTACGTCGTTTCTTGCCACAATTGTTAAGTGCATCCCTGCAGCTGCTAAGTTAGCAACGCGGCTGTTAAGTGAATCAGGCTTCCTCATTGACTTTGTCGGAAGGTCGCAAAATGGGATCACGTGAGCCCAGGACACTCCGACCGTCATAAATATATGCCAGTGGCCAAGCATCCGAATTTGGATCACGTGACCATGGGGATGCTACAATGGTCATAAGTGTGAAAAATAGTCCCCTTTTTTTTCAGTGTCATTGTAACTTTGAATTGTCACTAAGCAGCAGGTTGTGAGGTGAGGACTAAACCTCAAGAGCTGAAGTGTCCTAAAATAAATGAAGCTTGATTCAGAAATAGAATTGACAGAGATGGGCCTTAAAATCCACAGGAATCACGCACTCCAGATTCAGAATCTGCAGTGCACGATTCCTCTACATCCCGACAGACAGAGAGAGAGAGAGAGATAGGGATAGGGATGGATAGATAGATAGATGATAGATAGATGGATGGATGGATGGATGGATAGAGGGATAGATAGATAGATAGATAGATAGATAGATAGATAGATAGATAGATAGATAGATAGATAGATAGATAGATAGATAGATAGATAGATAGATAAGAGATAGATAGAGATAGAAATGGATAGACAGATAGACAGAGAGAGAGAGAGAGATAGAGATAGAAATGGATAGATAGATGGATAGATAGATAGACAGAGATAGAGATATAGATACATACATACATACATAGACAGACTGACAGACACAGACAGACAGAGATAGACAGACAGACACAGAGAAGACAGAGATAGAGATAGATAGATATAGAGACAGAGACAGAGAGAGACAGAGAAGACAGAGATATAGATATAGGTGTATAGACAGAGAGAGAGAGAGAGATAGGGATAGGGATGGATAGATAGATAGATGATAGATAGATGGATGGATGGATGGATGGATGGATGGATAGAGGGATAGATAGATAGATAGATAGATAGATAGATAGATAGATAGATAGATAGATAGATAGATAGATAGATAGATAGATAGATAGATAGATAAGAGATAGATAGAGATAGAAATGGATAGACAGATAGACAGACAGAGAGAGAGAGAGAGAGATAGAAATGGATAGATAGATGGATAGATAGATAGACAGAGATAGAGATATAGATACATACATACATACATAGACAGACTGACAGACACAGACAGACAGAGATAGACAGACAGACACAGAGAAGACAGAGATAGAGATAGATAGATATAGAGACAGAGACAGAGAGAGACAGAGAAGACAGAGATATAGATATAGGTGTATAGACAGAGAGAGAGAGAGAGAGAGACAGACAGACACAGAGAGACAGACAGACACAAAGAGAGAAAGAGAGAGAGAGAGAGAGACAGAGACAGAGAGAGACAGAGCCGAGGTGGCGCAGTGGTTAAAAGCAGCACTGCAACCTACTTCAGCTGACTGTTAGTTCAGCTGTTCAAATATCACCGGCTCAAGGTTGACTCAGCCTTCCATCCTTCCGAGGTCGGTAAAATGAGGACCCAGATTGTTGGGGGCAATATGCTGAACTCTGTAAACTGCTTAGAGAGGGCTGTAAAGCACTATGAAGCGGTATATAAGTCTAAGTGCTATTGCTATATATCAGGGGTCGGGAACCTATGGCTCGCGAGCCAGATGTGGCTCTTTTGATGATTGCATATGGCTCGCAGATAAAACAAAATATTCTCACTTGTTTTAATTAAGGTGACCAGATGTCCCGATTTTGGCGGGACAGACCCGCTTTTTAATCATTTGTCCCGCGTTCCGCCCGCCCTCTTAAAAAGTCCCGATTTTTTAAAACAATGTCGGGACATCTGGTCACCTTAAAACACCCACCCATGCCTTTCTCTCTGCAAGGCGGGCGCAGAGAGATGACGTCGTTGCTGTCGGCGCCCCACGCTGATTGGCTGTTGAAGGGTGAGCGGCGGCGGCGACAGCAGCAAGCCGGGAACGCTCGCCCAGAATTGGAGTCAGCGAGCAGCCGGGCATCGGGGCTCTTCCCCTGCCTTCTCCATCCTCCAGGGTCGCCACTGCGGGGGTTCCGTCTCTCCGGTGGTGCCTGCGTTGGAAGGGAAGGGGGGGAAAGAAAGGCAGCCTGCGGGGCTTGGCACGGCTGGGAGTTGCGAGGCGGCGTAGCAACCGGGCTGTTCCTCCGGGTGTGCTAAAGTGCTTGAGTTTTTTCTCTCTCACACACACATGCACAACCTTCCAACGACAGGGAAGTCGTGCTGGGAGATCCAGTCCGACCCGGTCGTTGGAAGGTTGTGCATGTGTGTGTGAGAGAGAAAAAACTCAAGCACTTTAGCACACCCGGAGGAACAGCCCGGCAAAGATGGGTGAGGAAGGAGAGAGAGGGGCAGGTCCTGTCCCCAGAGCTCTTCGGAAGCGGGGCGCAGCGCGGGCAGGAGACACCCGGGGAACTTTCCTCCTCCTCCCCCTTTTCTCCCTGGCTCACACGCTTACAAGTTACTTTTTTTCTCCCCGCTTCCGAAGAGCTCTGGGGACAGGACCCGCCCCTCTCTCTCCTTCCTCACCCGTCTTTGCCGGGCTGTGTGCTAAAGTGCTTGAGTTTTTTCTCTCTCACACACACATGCACAACCTTCCAACGACCGGGTCGGACTGGATCTCCCAGCACGACTTCCCTGTCGTTGGAAGGTTGTGCATGTGTGTGTGAGAGAGAAAAAACTCAAGCACTTTAGCACACCCGGAGGAACAGCCCGGTTGCTATGCTGCCTCGCAACTCCCAGCCGTGCCAAGCCCCGCAGGCTGCCTTTCTTTCCCCCCCTTCCCTTCCAACGCAGGCACCACCGGAGAGACGGAACCCCCGCAGTGGCGACCCTGGAGGATGGAGAAGGCGGGGGAAGAGCCCCGATGCCCAGCTGCTCGCTGATTCCAATTCCAGGTGAGCGCTCCCGGCTTGCTGCCGCCGCCGCGCGTGAACGCGGTCCGTGGCGGGAAGCGAGTTCAAGCGACCCTCCGCCGCTGCCGGCTTGCAACCCGGCACCCCGTCCTGCGTGCCCCGCCCCGTGCCCCGTATGGTGAGTGTTATAACAACATTATTTAAAAGAATAAATTCAGAGGCTTATTATACTGACATTTAGTTGAATTCACTTTTAAAATACATTATATGGCTCTCACTGAAATAAATTTCCAATTTTTTTGCTTTCATGGCTCTCTTAGTCAAAAAGGTTCCCGACCCCTGCTATATATAGATGTATAGATAGATAGAGACAGACAGACGGACAGAGATAAAGATAGATATATAGATGTAGAGAGGGACACACACACACACACACACACACACACAGAGAGACAGAGACAGACAGACAGACAGACAGACAGAGAAGACAGAGATAGAGATAGCTATATAGATGTATAGATATAGTTACAGACCAGAGAGCCACTTAACATTTGAGAAACTGATTTGGTTTTTAAAACCAGTGGGTTTCTACTCCTCCGGTAAGGAAGGACCGGAAGGCAGGTAGCCCTTGACTTACTACCCTTTGTTTGCTTTGCTGCGCAGGAGGAGGAGGAGGAATAACAGTCTTGGGGAAGTGACCTCGGAGCAGCCGGTCTTTTAAGGCCACAAAATTGTTTTCTGAGAATTGGGCTGAAATCTATTCCAGAGAACAGCCACCGTTTCCTACATTAGCTGGAGATTTATGTCACTCTTGCCGAGGGTTCTGGAAGGCCAACCAGCAGGAGAAACACAATTGTGGCAATTTGTGTGCCAGCCGAGATGGCGTTTTAGTCAAGCCAATTCAGGATTTTTAAATTCTTCGCGTTATCGTTATTGCTGTATTTGAGACTCTCGGTGGCTTTGTTCTCCTATGTAAAAATTGGGTTTCAGTCAACAATATAAGTTACCGAAGGAAAGTTTTATTTTTATTTTTATTTTACAAATTATATTGTCTTAAAAACTAGCATTTCCTTCCTTGGGGCTATCTTGAAGGATGTTATCTCCATTTTCCTGAGCAATAAACACCCTTACTGTATTACATGTTGCCTGTTAGTAGCATTTATTTCAATTTATTTCTTGTTGCTGAGAAACATATTTCTTTTTAATTGCTTTGTTCTAACTTTCTATAGCAGAAGAGTTTGGAAATGTTGTAAATAAAAGTTGTAAGCAACTAGGCCTGACTTTCTAGCGCAGGCCCTTCTCGACTTGCAACGGTTCACTTAGTGACTGTTCGAAGTTACAACGGCATTGAAACAAGTGACTTACAACCGTTTTTCCACACTTAACGACCGTTGCAACATCTCCGTGGTCACGTGAACAAAATTCGGATGCTTGGCAACTGGTTCATATTTATGACGAGGGGTCACGTGATCCCCTTTTGCGGCCTTCTGACAATGGGGAAGCAAGATTCGCTTAGCGACCGTGTGACTAACTGAACCGTGTGATTCACTTAGCCACTGTGGCAGGAAAAGTCGTAAAACGGAGCACAAATGTCTTGCTTAACAACATAAATTTTGGGCTCAATTGTCATATGTCGAGGACTGATGAGAATGAGAAGCCATTAGAATTGGAGGAAAGCATTATATATTTGACAAGGAAAAAGAATAATTTAAGATAATTTGCCAGACTTTTGGTGGGTCCCAACAAATTCATTCATTATTACCTGGTATGAGACTTTGCTGCACACATTAAAGGCAGTCCTTGACTTACGACCGCAAATTTCCATTGCTAAGCGAGACAACGGTTAAGTGAGTTATGCCCTTTTTTTTCTGCCACAGTTATTAAATGAATCACTGCAGCTGTTAAGGGAGCAACAGGGTTGTTAAATGAATCCGACTTCCCCGTTGACTTGGCTTGTCCGAAGGTCGCAAAAGGGGATCACGTGACCTCGGGACACTGCAACTGTCACAAGTACATGCCAGTTGCCAAGCCTCTGAATTTTGATCACATGAGCCTGGGGCAGCTGAAAGTTTTGGCTTAACTGTGGTCATCCTAAGTTGAAGACGACCTCTATCACCTTTCTAGTAGATACCATACATTCAGTCTTGGCGGAAGATTAAAGAAGTGGGAAGTGTCACCTGTTTCATAATAATGCTTGGCCTGACAAAGTCATATTTTCTTGGGTTTTGTTGTTCCCTGTCACTCCAACATGTTGCTTCTTCTTTCAAGATTGCAGTATGTAGCCTGTAGAAGACCAGCGGTCACCTAGAAGGCTCTCATGGGCAACGGGGAGGGGAAAGTCCATCTCCTGCTAAAGCAGAGGAGAAAGACCCCAGGGCTCTCGCACAGCATGGACCTTCAAGAAGAGTCCCTTGGATGTTGATGGCAACAAAGCATTTGCATTTGGGTAAGTAACCCTTGGCTGTTTTGGCTGCATGGTGGAATGGACGGGGGGGGGGAGCTTTGACACGGAAGATCTTGAGATGTTATCTTGAACCGAATAAAAACTCAGATGCATAATAAAACTAGAATCTCAGGTGAGTCCATTTTTTCCTTCCTTAATAATTTTACTTCATGGGATTTCAGAGTGCTTCTTGGTCCCAACCCTTAACTTGGTCCCTTAACCCTTAACTCCTCCTCCTCCTCCTCCTCCTCCTCCTCCTCCTCCTCCTCCTCCTCCTCCTCCTCCTCCTCCTCCTCCTCCTCCTCCTCCTCCTCCTCCTCCTCTCATTCTCATTCTCCTTCTTCCTCTGCTTCCTCCTTCCTTCTTCCTCTACCTCTTCTCCCTCCTCCTCCTCCTCTTCTTCCCCCTCCCCCCTCCTCCTCCTTCGTCCTTCCTTCTTCCTCTACCTCTTCTTCTCCCTCCTCCTCTTCTCCCTCCTCCTCCTCCTCTTCTTCCCCTTCCCCTTCCCCCTCTTCCTCCTTCCTCTACCTCTCCTCCTCCTCCTCCTCCTCCTCCTCCTCCTCCTCCTCCTCCTCCTCCTTCTCCTTTTCCTTCCGCTTCCCCCTCCTCCTTCCTCCTTCCTTCTTCCTCTACCTCTTCTCCCTCCTCCTCCTCCTCTTCTTCCCCCTCCCCCCTCCTCCTTCGTCCTTCCTTCTTCCTCTACCTCTTCTTCTCCCTCCTCCTCTTCTCCCTCCTCCTCCTCCTCTTCTTCCCCTTCCCCTTCCCCCTCTTCCTCCTTCCTCTACCTCTCCTCCTCCTCCTCCTCCTCCTCCTCCCCCTTCTCCTTTTCCTTCCGCTTCCCCCTCCTCCTTCCTCCTTCCTTCTTCCTCTACCTCTTCTTCTCCCTCCTCCTCCTCCTCCTCTTCCCCTTCCCCCTCCTCCTCCTTCATCCTTCCTTCTTCCTCTTCCTCTACCTCTTCTTCTTCTCCCTCCTCCTCCTCCTCTTCTTCTCCTTCCACTTCCACTTCCACTTCCCCCTCCTCCTTCCCCCTTCCTCCTTCCTCTACCTCTTCTTCTCCCTCTTTCTCCTCCTCTTCTTCCCCTTCCCCCACCTCCTCCTCCTTCGTCCTTCCTTCTTCCTCTACCTGTTCTTCTTCTCCCTCCTCCTCCTCTTCTCCTTCTCCTTCCGCTTCCCCCTCCTCCTTCCTTCTACCTCTTCTTCTCCCTCCTCCTCTTCTTCTCCTTCCCCCTCCCCTCCTCCTCCTTCCTTTACCTCTTCTTCTTCTCCCTCCTCCTCCTCCTCTTCTTCCCCTTCCCCCCTCTTCCTCCTTCCTCCTTCCTCTACCTCTCCTCCTCCTCCTCCTTTTTATTAACCTGAATTTTATTAACTTGAATACTTTGTAGTCAATGGTAGATTAATTAAACAGCATAACCTGTTTTTATTTTAGAGATTCTTGAATTCATCCGTGAAAATAAACATTAAAACATGGACGGTCACATCAGGATCCAAAGCTGCCAGAAGAATCCTAGAGGACCAGTGAAAAAGGTAAAACCTGGGTCTTAATAACTTTCATTTGGCTGAGCTACTATTTGATTGTTCACGATAAAGGTTTTCTTTTTTCTTTACTTTGTTAAGAAAAGAAAGTTTCAGACAACTTAGCAAGAAGGCTGCTATGCCAGGTTTAATAAGTCCCACAGTCCATAAGTCAGCCTTGAAAAAGAATTTTTGTAGTCCATGAGTTGACCAAGTCTTTAAAGCCCTTCATGGCTTAGGACCAGGCTATCTCCGGGACCGCATTCTGCCTCATACTTCCCTCCGACCGGTTAGGGCCCACAGAGTTGGCCTCCTCCAGCTCCCGTCAGCCAAGCAATGCCGGCTGGCGGGCCCTAGGGGGAGGGCCTTCTCTGTGGCGGGCCCCGCGCTCTGGAACCAACTTCCCCCAGAGACCCGAACCATCCCCACCCTGCTGGCCTTCCGGAAGGCGGTTAAGACATGACTTTTCCTGCAGGCAGGGGGTAGAGACTAATCCATCTGAGCTCTCCCCCGGGTATGTCTGGTTGTTGGATGGTTTTTAATATTGTAATTTTTAATTTTTATATTCTGATTTTAATCCAATTGTTTATTGGTTGTTCTTGTATTTTTTTCTGTGCTGTACGCCCTCGGGAGTTGGGCGGCATATAAGAAAACCAAATAAATAAATAAATAAATAAATAAAGTCCATTCGGAGCCAATGAGATATTTCCTCTCTGGAGATTTGGAAACAATTTGGCCATAACACAACCTCCGCAACACTTGAATTTCTTTTTTCTGGGTTGAACATGAATAGTTTTTCTTGTTTTCCTAGAGGCGTGAGTTCTTCTCTCAAATGATCTTGGATACTCCTACCCAGCCTTTGCTGGAATGAGCAATTATAATTAATTTAATTTAATAAACCCCTGAAACCAAATCTTCTCCCTCAGCAAGCCCCCAGTCTCCTAACTTTTGGGGAGCCTTTAAAAAGACGACTCTTCCCCCAAATTCTTAATTTGAACATCAGGAGACTCAAAATCTTAAGACCTCAGGATAAAATAATAGTTTCTACGCAATCCTGAATAAAAAAAAACAACTACAACAAAAAGCAAACTTCACAGAATAGCTACAGGTAGTCCTCAACTTAGGACCACCACTGAGCCCAGAATTTATGTCGCAGAGTGAGAAATTTGTGAAGTCAGTTTTGCCTCATTTTATGACTTTCCTTGCCACCATTAAGTGAATCCCTGCAGTTGGTAAATTAGTAACACGGTTGTTAAGTGAATCTGACTTCCCCTTTGACTTTAGGTCCCAAAAAGGGATCGCATTTACCACAACTGAGCCCAAAACTGAGCGAGACAGTTGTTAAGCGAGTTTTGCCTCATTCTTCAGCCTTTCTTGCTGATGTTGTTAAGTGAGTCACTGCAGTTGTTAAATTAGTAACACGGTTGTTAAGTGAATCTGGCTTCCCCATTGATGTTGCTAGGCAGAAGGTCGCAAAAGGGGATCACATTTTACCACAACTCAGCAAGACCGTTGTTAAGCGAGTTTTCCCTCATTCTATGGCCTTTCTTGCCAGTGTTGTTAAGTAAGTCACTACACTTGTTGAATTAGTAACACAGTTGTTAAGTGAATCTGGCTTCCCCATCGATGTTGCTTCTCCGAAAGTCGTAAAAAGAGGGGCGTATTTACCACAACCGAGCTCCAAATTTTGGTTGCTAAGTGAGACTGTTGTTGTGAGTTTTGCTTCATTACTTGCCACTGTTGTGAAGTGAATCCCCGCAGTTGTTAAGTTAGTATAGGTTCTCCTGCTTGAGCAGGGGGCTGGACTAGAAGACCTCTGAAGTCCCTTCCAGCTCTATTCTATTCTATATTCTAGTAACACGGTTGTGAAGTGAATTTGCCTTCCCCTTCGACTTCGCTTGTCAGAAGGTCGTAAAAAAATCACATTTACCAATCCCCTTATTTATTTCTTTATTTATTTCAAAAAACAGACCTTCGACGAATCTTCCCTCTCTCCTATGACGTCGTTGTTACAAAGTCAAAAACCGTTGTGTACCATCTCAACACAAGATCTGTCCAAAAAAGATGAACGTTTCAACGAGGTTTGGCATCTCTTCAGTTTTTTTTTAAATAAGTTTTTTATTTTATTTTACAATACAAAAATTCCATTTTCAATTTAAACAATGTGTTGTCAGAGTGCTCATACATACATATATCAATATTATACTTTGATTATATTCATTTAATAATATTTCCTGAATTTTCAGCAATACTTGGCTCATATCTATCTCTATTTCTGTCTGTCTGTCCGTCTGTCCGTCTAGCCATCCATCCATCCATCCATCCATCGGTGGGATTCAATTTTTTTTACTACCGGTTCTGTAGGCGTGGCTTGGTGGGCATGGCAGGGGAAGGATACTGCAAAATCCCCATTTCCTCCTGATCAGCTGGGACTCAGGAGGCAGAGAATAGATGGGGGCGGGGCCAGTCGGAGGTGGTATTTACCGGTTCTCTGAACTACTCAAAATTTCCGCTACCAGTTCTCCAGAACTGGTCAGAACCTGCTGACACCCACCTCTCTCTCTCTCTCTCTCTCTCTCTCTCTCTCTCTCTCTCTCTCTCTCTCTCTCTCTCTCTCTCTCTCTCACTCACTCACTCACTCACTCACTCACTCACTCACCCCCCCTCTCATGTATCTCTAATATCTCTCTCTCTCTCTCTCTCTCTCTCTCTCTCTCTCTCTCTCTCTCTTATCTATCTATCATCTATCTATTATCTATCTATCTATCTATCTATCTATCTATCTATCTATCTATCTATCTATCTATCTATCTATCTATCTATCTATCATCTATCTACTGTATCTATCTATCTATCTATCTCTATTTATCATCTATCTATCTATCATCTATCTATCTATCATCTATCTATCATCTATCTATTATCTATCTATCATCTATCTATTATCAATCAATCTATCAATCTATCAATCTATCTATCTATCTATCTCTATTATCTATCTATCTATCTATCTATCTATCTATCTATCTATCATCAATCAATCAATCAATCAATCAATCAATCATACACACCAGATATAGCTTCTTTTGTAAAACTTCTGGAAGATGTTAAAAAACATTAACTACCATCAAATACACACCTATCTTCTTTTGCTAATATATTTAAAACCTGTATATATTTCTTTCAATAATTTATGTGATCTCTCTTTATATATATATGTATTTTTATTACAGGTCACGTTTCTCTGTTTTGCTAATGACACTGCTATTCTACCCAAGGTATGGTTTTCTTTGAGTCAGAAGATAGATCAAAAAGACATGCTTCATAATTAAGATTAACAAATTCCAGTACAGGCCGTCCTTGACTTATGGCCACAATTGAAACCACATTTCTGTTGCTAAGCGAGACATTTGTTAAGGGAGCTTTGCTCCATTTTATGACCTTTCTTGCCGCAGTTGTTAAGTGAATCACTGCAGTTGTAAAATTAATAACCTGGTTCTTAAGTGAACCTGGCTTTCCCGTTGACTTTGCTTGCCCAAAGGTCTAAAACGGGATCATGTGACCCTGAAACTGTCATCAATAGGAACCAGTTTCCAAGCATCTGAATTTTGATCACGTGACCATTGGGGATGTTGCAACGGTTGTGTGAAAAACGGCCATGTTACTTTTTTCAGCACCGTTGTAACTTTGAACGGTCACTAAATGAACTGTTGTAAGTCAAGGACTACCTGTATAAAACTGTAAAGATCGAGTTTTTACAATGGAGAACCCAGAATAGGGTCTTTTACAAGTGAAATGCTCCTGGCTTTTATTTGCTAACATTCTTATGTGGACATTATAGCGCTCATATTTTTTCCTTTGGGGCTTCTAGGCCTGGATAGCTTTATGGCTTCTGTTTCTTTTCCTTTTTTTCTATCCCGTTTCAAAGGCATAATCTCATCCGTGGATTGAAGCCATTATGTTCCATGAGGACTTTTGGCAACGACATTTGTATTCGATGGCATCCTAAGTTATTTGATTTGGGGGGTTAATTTGTATTTTGCTGCAAATCGTTTTTGGGTTCATCCTGTGAAGAAAAGCTCCGATGTTTGGGATGAAAAACTCATTGGTGGGATTTGCTGATAATTCCCCTACTCAATTGAATTGTTCTTCAGGTGTGCTCTGCTTGGTTTAGGAACTGGCCACGGTCTCTGTGGGCCTCCCAGATGTTCTGAAATCAAGCCACTGGTGCAGCTTGCATGACCAGGAAGCTCTTTTGTTAAAGGATATTTGCAAACCGGCAGAGACAAGTGATGACTTCAGACAAAAGGTAAGAGAATGTAGCATGCTGCTATTGAATGGAAAATAGAGTAGAAATATGTAAATACGGATAAGTTTAAGGAATAGGAGATACAGTAATATAGAACATACAACGATACGCAAAGCTGCGAAAGGAATAATAACAAAAACTGTTTATGTTTTGTAAGGTTATGTTTTGTAAGGTTATGAAATGTAATGTTGATGTTATATATCATTGTTTTTTTCTTTTGTGTGTGTGTGTGTTTTCATTCTGTGTTTGATTTTGTATATATATATATATATATTGTACTTATTTGTTGTTTTAAAACTCAATAAAAATTATTTTTAAAAAAGAAAAGAAAATAGAGTAGAGTAGAATATAGAATATAGAATAGAGTAGAATATAGAATATAGAATACAATAGAAAAGAGGAGTAGAATATAGAACAGAAAAGAATAGAACAGAACAGAATAGAATATAGAATAGAGTAGAATATAGAATATAGAACAGTGATGGCTAACCTTTTTTTCCTCAGGTGCCAAAAGCACACGCGCTGTGCCCACACCAATAATGCAATGCCCCCCGTGCGGTCCACCCCCACAGGAATGCACATGCAAAACCCCGTGCTGCTCCGCCCCCTGCGCATGCGCACTCGACCCCACTGCGCTCCCCTGCGCATGCGCCTATTTTGGGCCTAGCAGGCCACCCTGAAGCCTCCAGAGGCTTCCGGTAAGCCTGTTTTTCGCCCTCCCAAGGCTCCAGAGGCTTTCCTGGAGCCAGGGGAGGGCGAAAACAGCCTGCCCCGAAACCCCGGACGTTTCTGGACTTCTGGTAGGCCCAGGAGGCCCATTTTCCGCCCTCCCAGAGCCTCCACGCGAGCCCTGTACTTACCTGGCATCCAAAACGGGACACGTGGAGACTCCTGGGAGGGGAGAGGCGGCATGGGTGGGGCCAGCCGAAAATCAGCTGGCCGGCATGCGCACATGTGTGCTGGAGCTGACGTAGGCCAATGGCTCGTGTGCCTACAGAGATGGCCCTGCATGCCACCTGTGGCACGCGTGCCATAGGTTCACCATTACACAAATTAGAATAGAATAGAATAGGATAGGATAGGATAGGATAGGATAGGATAGGATAGGATAGGATAGGATAGGATAGGATAGGATAGGATAGGATAGGATAGGATAGGATAGGATACGATACGATACGATACGATACGATACGATACGATACGATACGATACGATACGATACAATACAATACAATACAATACAATACAATACAATACAATACAATACAATACAATACAATACAATACAATACAATACAATACAATACAATACAATACAATACAATAATACAACAGAACAGAAAAGAAAAGAACAGAACAGAACAGAACAGAACAGAACAGAACAGAGAGTTGGAAGGGATCTTGGAGGTCTTCTAGTCCAACCCTCTGTTTAGGAAGGAAACCCTATACTACTTCAGACAAATGGTTATCCAACATCTTCTTAAAAACTTCCAGTGTTGGAGCATTCACAACTTCTGGAGGCAAGTTGTTCCACTGATTAATTGTTCTAACTGTCAGGAAATTTCTCCTTAGTTCTAAGTTGCTTCTCTCCTTGATTAGTTTCCATCCATTGCTTCTTGCCCTACCCTCAGGTGCTTTGAAGAATAGTTTGATCCCCTCTTCTTTGTGTCAACCCCTGAGATATTAGAACACTGCTATCATGTCTCCCCTAGTCCTTCTTTTCATTAAACTAGACATATCCAATTCCAGCAACCGTTCTTCATATGTTCTAGCCTCCAGTCCCCTAATCACCTTTGTTGCTCTTCTCTGCACTCTTTCTAGAGTCTCCACATCCTTTTTGCATCGTGGCGACCAAAACTGAAATGCAATATTCCAAGTGTGGCCTTACCAAGGCATTATAAAGTGGTATTAACACTTCACGTGATCTTGATTTGATCCCTCTGTTTATGCAGCCTAGAATTGTGTTGGCTTTTTGAGCAGCTGCTGCACACTGCTGGCTCACATTTAAGTGGTTGTCCACTAGGACTCCAAGATCCCTTGTCTGCTTTTCAAAGATCTGTTTAGATGACCCAGGGCTCTGGATGAAAAGAATCGAAACCATTAATGAGCGCACGCACGCGCGCACACACACACACACAAACACACATCTCATGTGATTCCCTTTTGCGACCTTCTGACCAGCAAAGTCAATGGGGAAGCCAGATTCACTTAACAACCGGGTTACCAATTTGTCAACTGCAGTTATTCGCTTTAACCATTGCGGCGAGGAAGGCCGTAAAATGGGGCAAAAATCATTTAACCGATTTCTCGCTTAGCAACAGAAATTTGGGGCTCTGTTGTGGTTGTAAGTAAAGGACCACCCGTAGCTACTGATAAATAACCTATGGGTTTTTTTCCCCTTCTCTTTCCACCAGAATTGCGTTTCACGAGTGCTGTGCGTGATGAGATTGTCTCCTTCGTTTCTGAGGCTGAGAGGGGATGCGGTATTTACCCTGCTGAGCAAGTATACCGCCGCGCTAAGATGCAGTGAGGAGATGCACTCGTTGCAAAAACAGGCGCTGGACTCAACCCACACCGAGAACGATGACACGAATCAATCCGTGTCGTCCATCGAAGACGATTTTGTGACTGCATTAGAACACTTAGAGGAAGATGAGCCGGCAAAAACCATCCGTATCGGTTAGTGGCCCTCGGGATATTGTAACTATTTCAAGATTTCGGGTTTTGCAATGGATGTTCAATGGCACGTTCTCATTAAATTTGACTTTCCAGAAATATTTTCGTCTATAGTATGTTGTGTAAGAGCTGGGGTGGCCTGGTGGTTAGAATGCAGTATTGCAGGCTGACTCCGCTCACTGCCAGGAGTTTGATTGTAGCCGGCTCAAGGTTGACTCAGCCTTCCATCCTTTCGAAGTTTGTAAAATAAGGGACCCAGATTATTAGACGTCTAAGTGCTATTGTTATTTTTGTGTGGGGTCCTTGTTGCTCTCTGAGCTTGGTTTTTTTCTTGTAGACATTTCATTACCCAACTAGGTAACATCATCGGGTAGGAGGCTCTATACCAGTGGTTCCAAACCTGGGGGTCGGGACCCCTTTGGGGGTCGAACAACCATTTCCCAGGGGTCGCCCTGGCATCCTCAGCTCCCCCCCCACTGCCACAAGCCTGGCCATATCAACTCAACTCGCCCGAGCCCTCTGATTGGTCGGGAGAGGTGCCATTCGGTGAGAGGCGTTTGTGACGCCTGGCGGCCGAGCTTTGACAGCATCAGCTAAGGGGCCAGCTTTGCTTTGAATTCTGGGAGTTGAAGTCCAGGCACCTTAAAAGTTGCTGAGATTGAGAAATATTGCTGTAGACTTGTTGGTTATCAAGTCTAAATACAGAAGTAGACTTGTTGTGGAAGATGATATTCCTTGTGCTCTTGCAAAGACTGGCCGGAGAATTTCTGATCTGGCATAATTACATATTGTTTTTGTGATTAATCGCTATGCTTTAATTATGTTTAATTTGTAACAATGAAAATACATCCTGCATATTAGATATTTACATTACGATTCATAACAGTAGCAAAATTACAGTTATGAAGTAACAAGGAAAATAATTTTATGGTTGGGGGTCACCACAACATGAGGAACTATATTAAGGGGTCGCGGCATCAGAAAGGTTGGGAACCACTGCTCTATACCATTTCAGTCAAGGGTTGTCCAATCTCTTCTTAGAAACCTCCAGTGTTGGAACACCCACAACTTCTGAAGGCAAGCTGTTCCACTGACTAATTGTTCTCACTGTCTGGAAATTCCTCCTTAATTCTAATTTGGTTTTCTGCTTGATTAATTTCCATCCGTTGCTTCTTGTCCTGCCTTCTATCCGTTGCTTCTTGTCCTGCTTTGACGAAAAGCTTGACTCCCTCTTCTTAGTGACAACCCCTCAAAATATTGGAAGACTGCTAACATGTCACTCCTAGTCCTTCTTTTCATTAAATCAGACATACTCAATTCCTGCAACCGTTCTTCGTATGTTTTAGCCTCCAGTCCCTTAATCATCTTGGTTGCTCTTCTCTGCACTCCTTTTAGAGTTTCAATATATTTTTTTTAAATCACAAACATATTGATTGCTAAGGATGTAATTGTATAGACATTTATTTTGAAATTGCCCTCTTGAGCCTATTGGAACTTGCTGTTAAGTGAACATGGGAATTTCATACAATAAATCCAATGGCCAAATTTTTTTTGCATTGTTTCCTAATTCTGCTAGTTGACTGATACTGATTTATGTGTCATTCAGTTGGTGTTAAGTCTTAGTAGCCACATAGATAGACTTTCTCTAAGGTAGCTTACAAAAATGTCTTCTCTTTATTTTCTTTCTTTTGAACAGAACCTGAGAAGAGTCAAGAGTCTTCTCCAAAGTCCACCTTTGCTCATCCTCTCAAATCTAATGATCAAAAGTCCTTCATCAATTCTGTGTATCGGAGGCCATCGGTCAAATCCTCCATCTCCTTGGTGAATATCTTAGAACTTGAAGAATTGTCATCTTCCGTAAGAAATTCGGTCTCCACTTCCATTTCTGATCATTGGATACAGAGAAGCTTTTTCAGATCCCACAGTTCTTCGGATCGCGGTGTTAATTTTTTGAACAAAACCTTATTTTCTTCCTCTCCGGCCGATTCGTCTGAGTCAGACTGTTCTAGTCCAAGCCCTGTCATATTCTTGGATGAGGAAGGGTATCAAAAAAGTTTGAAGGCAAAGCTTCAGCTGCCAAAAATACCAGTAGGGAAAGATGGAGTAGAAGATTCCGACTCTGAAGTCAGCGAGTTTTTTGATAGTTTTGACCAATTTGATGAACACGAACAAACTTTGGAAAATAGTTCTAAAGGTTCTAGAGATCCCACCACCGTAACTCATATGTCGCAGAAAAGCATCGTTTCACGTCAGAAGTCCTGCTCCACCTCAACATCAATGAATCCTCAAAAATTCAAGTGTGATCGCCCGGTTCTTCCAGCCAACGTAAGGAAGCCAACTCCTCGCAAACCAGAATCTGCGTACAACAATCTATTGGATGTCCCAGATTCTCCCCGCCTGATCAAAAACCCAACTGATGATCACACAGCCTTGTTCAGCCCAATCAGGTCTTCTGCTTTCAGTCCGCTGGGCAGTTGCTTTTCCACAGAATGCCTCTGTCGAATGAATCGAGATGCCTTCAGCCAGAACCACAACATCGTCTATCACACCTACTCGGATTTTGCAAATAATATTTCTTTTGAAATTCTGGGTTCTGTGTGTAATGCTAGGCCACCCTCGTTGTGTAGATGCACACAGGAGATTATCAGCCAGGGTAGAATCGTCCCGGAAGAAGAGAGAGACCGGGTGGCAAAAATCCAAAGAGACATATCTAGAAAAGGACTTCATAAGAAAGATAAATCCAAACACAAGTCGGGAGTGATTAAAGATCACATCCAGAAATTTGCTTCGGAGCTGGTGGAAACGAGTTTTGGAAGTGCATTTAAAGATCTCCAAAAGGGTGTTTCTTCATGTACCAATGCGTTGTGTCAGTTGGCTGCTAAGTTGACTTCTTCAGTCTTCCAGATGGCCTTCTATGAGGTTGGGAGGCAGCAGGCTCTTCTGCTGAAGAAGAAAGCCATCAATGGTTTAGCAGAGTTTTTGGTGAGCGAAGCCGTCACTGGAGCTTTGAAAGAACTGTACTCCGTGAAGCAACAAATGTTTACCAACACCGTTACCAAATTTGCAGCAAACCTTGCCGAGGAGCTGATATTTGAGGGGATAATGGAAGTTTGTCAGTTTTCACATCCACCGACGCCCACGGCGTCTCATCAGGGCTCCTTCTGTTATAACGATAAGGTCGTGTGCTCCTATGCGGAAGACTTGTCTGAATCCGTCATCCAGGATGCTTTTATTGAGTTATCGCAGGTCGATGTGAGCTTCACGTCGCAAGCTGCCATCAGCGTTTCCATGGACAACGTAAAGTGTGTAAACGCAGAAAGGGTGGTGCACTTAACCCACACATCCAATGGTTCGTCTGAGCTTTGTGAGAAAGTGCCGGTAGCCTTGAACCCTGTTTGGGAATTCAGAAAGGAACACACCATTAATCGAGCCTTGTTCTACACAACGGGCATTGCAAGTTCAATTCCGGTGCCCTTAGCTGGAAGCATCCTTTCTCACCATCACATTTTATGGAAGGAAGCCAAAGTCAAGGATCCACTGGCATCCGAGACCAAGCTCTCCTTCTACAAAGGGTCCCCAGAAATGTGTTGTACCACCAAAAAGAATCAAAGCAAAGTGTCCTCACTTAGAAATATCTACCTGACCACTGATTTCACACCAGGCAATGAACGCAATCCACCCGACCATCCCGAGGCCAGCAAACTCGCAGACATATCGAGCATCGATAACTTTTCTGGAACGATGGTCGATATGATCGTATTGGAAGCCTACGAAGCCGTCACTTCTTCCAGGGCTTCTAAATCGCCAGAGCCGTACACGGGCATGCTACAAATGAAAGATGCCCACTGTTTGCAGTGCATCGGGAAAGACTCCTGCAAGAATATGTTTGCTAATTATTTGGCCAAACGGACCGTAAAACAGTCCGTCGACGAAACGAAATCGGCGTGTTCGGCTACGGGTGAGAAATTAGCCTACTGTGTTGGGTTGGGAACCCACGCCAGAAGCGATAAGAAGGAATCTCAGGGCGCGGCCAAACAAGGAGAAAAAACGAAGACTATCCCAGTTATCGTGGGTCAACAGCAGATGCCTTTAAACAACATATCAAAATTTCACATCTCTACCGCTGCTTCTAATCGATGTTTGATGTTGGGGTGTAAAGATGGAGTTCAGGAAAGAAAGAACCAGGTGGCTTGCAAGCCATCCACAAGAACAATCTCTCCTACGGTGACATTTGTCAAATCTAATGAGCAGGTTCCAGACGTGGAAGACAGTTCAGCGATACCTATCAGTAATTTACTTGAAAAACAGAGCGCGTCTAAAGCCGCAGGAGGTTCTGTGTTTGGTCATGAAATGACTTTTTTGGAAATAAATAACTCTTCCGTGGTGCCCATGTGTGAAGATTCACTTCAGCTGGAAGATAAATTGAATGTCAGAGACCGAAATCTTCTCGTGGTACCAGAAACACCGCCCTCCACGCCTTTAATACCTTCTCAGGCAACTTCGGAGTGGAATTTAAGGAAACTAACTAAAAAACTGAAAGGGGAATTAGCAAAGGAGTTTGCACCTGCTACACCCCCTTCGACTCCTTACGTACCAGAAACAGATGGAATATACACTCCGGAATGTGAAAACTTAGAAAAGGAAGAGTTTATGTTGAAATTAATGCGGTCTCTCTCCGAAGAAGTAGAAAACAAGGAAGTTGAAGAACATTCCAAAACATCATTAGAGCAAATTCAACCTTCGGGACCGACAATAGATTATGCTGATCATCTAGCTACTCATATCATCTCTATGGCAACTGAACAGGCCGCTTCCCATTTAGAAGATAAAGCTGTTCAGATGGAGAAGAAGAGATACTTTCAAGTAAGCACGGAAGACCAAAGAGGTGGGCATTCCACATTTGTTAACGTTCCGGGGAAAAACACACACACTTTGTGGATTTACGCTGGTGAAATGGCTGGGAGGGTCATCCGAGAAGCCAAGAAAAGGCTCAACTCAAGACATTGTAAACTTCTGAGCCGCCGTCACCTTAATTACGAGGGCGATTGCTTTCACCTTAAAAGAAATTATCACGAATGTTGGCCCAAAGACAAAAGAACGAAGCCATGTTCTACGGAAGCAGACGGTTGTGTTCTTCCTGTGCCTCTGAATTCGGAAGCTCCGGGTCTCAGCTCCAAATATCCAAGCTGCGAAAGTGTGACGGATGAATACACCGACCACATCATTCGGGTTTTGAAACAGGAAGGTGGCCACGGGGACCTCATCATGGATAATTTTGCCAATAGACTTGCTTACAAAACAGTGAGGTCTGGAATGCAGCAAGCCGCTAGGAAACTCTGGGTGAAGCAGAGTAGAAAGGTTGCTCCAGAAAGGAGCTTCAAACTAAACAGTAAATTTGAACTGTTCGAGGCAGCAAACCAGGACTTGGATCAAAAGAATCAGAAAAATGGCATGAAGCTTCACCTTGCAAAGCAACCTTGGAGGAGCCGATGTCCCTTACATGGGCCTGAACGTTCAAAGTTGCTTGACTTTTCAGAATCTCTTGCTTGTACGATCACCTCCGATGCCAGAAGGACGTTCATGTCCACAACGAGTTTACCCAAATCTTTAACGGATTCTTGCTTGTACCAACCATCGAGAGACGATAAAGTCACAGATTTCAAAACAATGTGGAGCCAGAGACTGTCTTCTTCCCGTTGTAAGCAAAAGCTGTATCACAGCACGGAGAGTTTGAGGGACTCCACCTACCAAGGGAACATTTTACAAGCCGTAGACCAATACGCGAAGAAGATCGTAGATGATACTTTAGAAGTGAGCTTAGGATCAGCTACTCGGCAAGCTCCTGAAGGCTGGTCAAATGGAGAGAGGTTAACCTATGAAGAAAAAATGGTCCCATTTTCTCTAGCTGCCTGCAAACACTGCAGTTTGAAAGAACATCAAATCTGCATTGGCGATTCATCTCTGCCGCTAAGTGGACGAGATCTTAGACAGTCCTCAGATGGGAGTGTAAGCATCACCTTGCCTAAATCTCATGGGCTTCATTTGGACATTCCCCAAATTCATGTCGATATGGATGAGAAGGTCCTATTTGCTGAAAACCTTGCAACGGTCACATTGGACCGAGCGAGGAGGCAGCTGAGCAAAACCAGTTTGACAGCAGATAGCGGAATCAGCCAAGATGGAATCAGTTTTGCCGAAAGTCTGACCACAGAAATGATGACTTCTTGCATGACAAATATTGCTCCAGCCATCAATATAAGGTAAGGTTGATTTTTGCAGGGAATATATACTGTACGAGAAGAGCAGGCAGAGCTGGAGTGGGTGGAATTAAATGAGTCACCAGCCTAAAGTCATTATGTTCCCATAAACAGTCTAAGTCCAACTCCTCTTGAATTCTGCTGACCCTTATCTGGCGCCAATTTAGAGTTGAACTTGAATTGACTAGATTAGGAGAAGAGAAAGAGAGCGGGGGGGGGGAAGAGTTAAATGAGTCATCAGCCTAGAATCATGTTCCCACAAACCATGTAAGTCCAACCCCTCTTGAATTCCGTTGACCCTGATCTGGCATCAATTTAATATTGAACTTGAGTTGACTATATTAGGAGAAGGAGAGCAGGGGGAGAAGTTAAACAAGTCATCGGCCTAGAATCATTACGTTCCCAAAAATGGTCTAAGTCCAACCCCTCTAGAATCATTACGTTCCCAAAAATGGTCTAAGTTCAACCCCTCTAGAATCATTATGTTCCCAAAAATGGTCTAAGTCCAACCCCTCTTGAATGCCGTTGATCTTTATCTGGCGCCAATTTAGTACTGAACTTGAGTTGACTAGATTAGGAGAAGAGAGGCAGAGCTGATGGGGGTGGAGTTAAACAAGTAATCAGCCTAGAGTCATTACATTCCCACAAACAGTCCAACCTCTCTTGAATGCTATTGAATTCTGGCGCCAATTTACTATTGAAGTTCAGTGGACTAGATTAGGAGAAGAGAAGGGGGGAGGAGTTAAGTCGTCAGCCTAGAGTCATTACATTCTCACAAACAGTCTTAAATCCAATCTCTCTTGAATGCTATTGAATTCTGGCGCCAATTTACTATTGAACTCCAGTTGACTAGATTAATGTCAGGTGCCAAGAATCAGGAATTGTACGTTAGGATGCAGTTCAGAAGATTTATTACTCAAGTCTATACACAAAAACATGTAAGGGGTGGGGCTGAAGTCACGATGCTTGTTTCATCTTTCTGAAACAGCCATTGGAATTTGAGGAGACCTCTGGAGTGGGTTCCAGGTGTGGTCAACACTGAAGGAAGATCAGGTATGTGCAATGACAAATAGTGATTCTACCCTACTTACCTGTATTAGCGCCATGGAAACAGAGGGACCGAATTCTGCTGAATCCATGGTCAGCCAGCAAACTGGAGAGGACAGCACCGGCAGCTGGTCAAACTTGAGTTTTGATGATGAACATCCGGATGAGAGCAGTAGCTTTCTCCACCTCAGTGACAGGTAATTAAAATCTATTTCTAATGTTGACTGATGACGTCCCATCAATCGGTGTCAACTCTTAGTGGCTGAACTTCTCCAGAATGAATGTTTAATGTACAGGTTTGATGAGATGGCTTGACCAACCCTTCTTGGTCCAGAAGGTTAAGGTCCAGGGTTGACCAACCCTTCTTGGTCTTGGGTTAAGGTCCAGGGTTGACTTTAACAGACTTTAGCTTGGTGTTTTTAAAATGTCGAAGGATTTAACTGTGAGATAAGGCATTTGTTACCCAAAAGCCCTGGTGGCGCAGTGGTTAGAATGCAGTATTGCAGGCTGACTCTGCCCACTGCCAGGAGTTCGATCTTGACCGGATCAAAGTTGACTCAGCCTTCCATCCTTCCGAGGTCAGTAAAATGGGGACCCAGAGTGTTGGGGGCAATATGCTGAACTCTGTAAACCGCTTAGAGAGGACTGTAAAGCACTATGAAGTGGTATATAAGTCTAAGTGCTATTGCTATAAAAAACATTCCCACTGTCAGCAGTTCGATCCTGACCAGCTCAAGATTGACTCAGCCTTCCATCCTTCCGAGGTTAGTCAAATGAGGACCCAGATTGTTGGGGGCAATATGCTGACTCTGTAAGCCGCTTAGAGAGGGCTGCAAAGTGCTTCTAGACCCAAAGAGACACCAGATCTAGAAGTAATCTGAGAAAATTAAATCGGTAAATCTGGCGACTCAGTTTCTTGACTTTTCTGGGTTTTTTTTGTTAACGACAAGCATTTGTGTCAGATGTTGACACCACCTTACTTTCATGCATTATCTACCATCTCCATCTTCTCAGATGCCTTGCCCTCAAAGTTGAAGGTCCTCTACTGGACCTTTGAGAGATTCTCACAGATTTGGCAGTGGGAGCAAAAAATAAGTGTGAATTGGCTTTTTTTCCTCTTCTTTCTCGCTTGTCATTCTTGGACGCCTCTCAAAAGTGGTGCAGCACCTCCATAATCCATCTCATGCAGGGATGTCAGACTCGATTTCGTCAAGAGCCGGATCAGCATTCTAGTTGTCCTCCATGGGCTGGTGGCGGGGGTGGGGGATGAGTCGGCAGGCGCATGCCATCCCGGCCGACTCCTGCGTGCACATGCACCTGCCATGATAGAATGGGCCAGGCCGAAGCTTCCTGGAGGGCCAGCTGTGGAGCCCCTGCTGCCGGACACCTCCCCCCCCCCGCGCATGGACACCGGTAAGGCCGGTAAGCGCGGTCGTCCTGGAACAGTAAGGGGCCAGCTTGTGTCGGTTTGGCCAGGTCCACCCAATCCCAGCAGGTGCACACACACACACACACACACAGAGGCCTGGCCCACACCATCCTGGCAGGCGAACGTGTGGACAGAAGTCGGCGAGAACTCGCGCTCACACTGGGATGGGGTGGGCCGGGCCTGGGCGCGCGTGTGCCCGCCGACTCCTGGGCGTGCCTGCGCCCGCCAACTCCTGTGTGTGCGTGCGTGCCCCTGCCGGGACTTGGTGGACCTGCTGGCCAAAGTGACACGGCCCGGCCCCTTACAGAGCGCAGTGGTTAAAAGCAGCACTGGTAGCGCAGTGGTGGCGCAGTGGTTAAAAGCAGCACTGCAACCTACTTCAGTTGATTGCTAGTTCAGCACTTGAGCTGTTCAAATCTCACCGGCTCAAGGTTGACTCAGCCTTCCATCCTTTCAAGGTGGGTAAAATGAGGACCCAGATTGTTGGGGGCAATATGCTGACTCTGTAAACCGCTTAGAGAGGGCTGGAAAGCACTGTGAAGCGGTATATAAGTCTAAGTGCTATTGCTATTGCTACGGTTTCCAGGTCGGCCGCATGGGCCGGATCCGACACCCTTGATCTAAGGCAATCCACTAGTCAATAGGACGTTCTGCTTGGAGCTAACTATTTATTTTTTCGTAGTTCAGCCCTCTTCTCTTCTCTCCTGGCAGTAATGGTAACAGCAGTAGCTGGAGCAGTCTTGGTTTAGAAGGAGATTTGTATGAGGAGAATTTGTCCTTTTCGACATCCGACAGGTTGGTCAAACCAAGACCCAGCAACAGGACGGTCTCCCTTGTGTTTTCATGCATGGCCGTGGTTACTTTCTCAAGACCAACAATCTGGTGCATTTAAATCTGGCGATTTCACTGTCAGCGTGCTTCTCACTTCTTAACAATCGTGCTGTTCCTTAACCAACTCCATACAGAGCGGGGTCCATTTGATTGTGTGATGGTGTGAATGCTTTTGCAGAAAGAACAACAAACATCCGATCTGTGTTGTGCATGTCCGGCTTGTTGTTCCTCCTTCTTGCTAAGAATAAGAGCTTGCTTCCTGCAATATTTCTGATTTTTTTAACCGAATTCCCGATCGTTCTCCTCGCTCTCCGCCGCCCCTTGGAAACGTCGTGTGGACATTTGAAGCAGTACAGGTCATCTTCGACTTACGGCCACCATTGAGCCCCCAATTTTTGTTGTTAAGCGAGACGTTTGTTTAAGCGAGTTTCGTCTCATTTTACGAACTTTCTTGTCTTGGTTGTTCAGTGAATCACTGCGGTTGGTAAGTTAGCAACCCGGTTGTTAAGGGAATCTGTCTTCCCTCACTGACTTGGCTTGTCAGAAGGTCGCAAAAGGGGATCGCGTGACCCCGTGGACGCAGCAATGGTCATAAGTACGAACCAGTTGCCAAGTGTCTGAATTTTGATCACACGAACATGGGGTTGTTGGAAAGGTCGCAACTATGAAAAATGTTCATAAGTCACTGTTGTTCAGTGCTGTTGTAACTTGGAATGGTCACTAAATGAACTGTCGTAAGTCAAGGACTACCTGTATTTTCTTCTTCAAATCATTTGATATTTATCTCTTTTTAAAAAAACTTTAAAACTTTAATTATTTAACCAGGACATTTGCAAAGCAGGAAATGGTGTGAGAAGCAAGGATTTTGTTTTTCACCGTAATACCTTACAACTTTTGTCGGTTCATGCTATCCTTTTTTAAATGTTCATCCCGGCCTGCGCATCACCGAACAGATTAATGTGCTCGCTGGTTCTCATGGGTCTCCCTTCTTTTCTAGTGATGGATCAGAAGACAAGGAGGAACAGCTTAAAGATTCCATGGAAGGTAAGTTCGAAGAGGAGTGAATGTGGATCAGGGGTCGGTTCTGGCTTCCCTCGCTGCCGGTTCGCTTCCTGATGTGCAGCGCATGTGTGCGCATGCGCAGTGCTAAAAACACAACTGGGGTTTTGCTCGGAGGCCCAGCCTAAGTTACTTGGATTCACGTTTCCTAAATGAATACAAGACTAGCTCCATCTTATGGACATTAGTGGGCATTCTTTTTTAACTGAACAATTGCTTCCTGCTAAATTAAAAGTCAACAAAGCCAGATATTAAACCGTTTTCACAACTGATGGAACATAAGACAATTCCTTTAATTTTCTACACAATAACAACAGTTTAACAGTAGATAATGGGTTACTTTGAAGGCCCAACTGCTTTCAGAATGACAGAGTTGGAAGGGACCTCAAGCAGGAGACCCTAAACCAGTGATGGCGAACCTTTTTTTCCTCGGGTGCCGAAAGTGCATGCGTGCGCGCTATCACACATGTGCGAGTGCCCACACCCATAATTCAATGCCTCCCCCGCCCCCCGGAGGCCCTCTGGAGGCCAGAAATGGCCCGTTTCTCAACTTCTGGTGGGCCCAGTAGGCCCATTTTTCGCCCTCCCCAGGCTCCAGAGGCTTCCCTGGAGCTGGGGAGGGCAAAAATGCCCTCCCCCATCCCCCCGGAGGCCCTCCGGAAGCCGAAAACGCCCTCCCAGAGCCTCCGTGCGAGCCAAAAATCAGCTGGCCGGCACGCACATGCGCGTTGGAGCTGAGCTAGGCAATGGCTCGCGTGCCGGCAGATATGGCTCCGCGTGCCACCTGTGGCACGTGTGCCATAGGTTCGCCATCACTGCCCTAAACCATTTCAGACAAATGGCTGTCCAATCTCCTTAAAATCCTCCAGTGATGGAACACCCACTACTTCTGGTGGTAAGCAGTTCCACTGGTTAATTTTCCTCACTGTTAGGAAGTTTCTCCTTAGTTCTAGGTTGTTTCTCTCCTTGGTTAGTTTCCATCCATAGTTTCTTGTCCTGCCTTCAAGTACTTTGGAGAATAGTTTGACTCCCTCCTTCTTTATGGCAACCCCTGAGATATTGGAACACTGCTATCATGTCTCCCCTAGTCCTTCTTTTCATTAAACTAGACATACCCAGTTCCTGCAACCGTTCTTCATATGTTTTAGCCTCCAGTCCCCTAATCATCTTTGTTGCTCTTCTCTGTACTCTTTCCAGAGTCTCAACATCCTTTTTATATCATGGTGACCAAAACAATCCTTTTCTCCCCCATTCATCACTTTCCAGCAAAAAGATAATTTAACCTGCATATTTCTGATTAAATAAAACACACCCAACTGCCTTGTGTCTTGTGAACTGTCACAGAAAAACGGTTTAAGCCTTAGTCTTAGTTGGACGCATGGAAGGATTGTTTTTCTTAGTCTTTGTTTACTCAGGTTTTTTTTCACAAATCTGCAGTTTCTTAGCTGTTAGAATTGATTGTGTCTATTGTTGATTGGGAGGATTTTGAACCCATGTGTATGTGAATCAGAGAGAGAGAGAGAGAAGGAGAGAGAGAGAGGAGAGAGATGGAGAGAGAGAGAGAGAGAGAGAAGGAGAGAGAGTGGAAAAAGAGAGGGGGGAGAAAGATGGGTAGTTCAAAAATGTGAACTATAAATTAAAAAAAAATATAGCACTTTGAATGTACTTAAAATTGAACTATAATTGCTGGTCTGTTTTCCTTTCATCCAGTTTGCAAAGATCTCTCATTTTCTTTCTTTTTCTTTTTTTTACCACTTTGTATAATTTGATGTAATTAGCAAACATGCCTAACCTTTTCCTATGTTTTTCTATTTTCCTGCTTTTCCTATCATGTATTAGCAGCAATTGGCTCTCTTTGCAAAATTTTTTCCATCATCCGTTGACTAAAACGTGTGGCGGATAGACTGATTTTTCCCTTTTCCTTGGCTTGTCCTAGAGTTGAGGAAACCCTCCAAAGCCTTGGTCATTGTGAATGTGGACGTTGGACCATGCATGGTGGATCCCCAGCTGAGAATGACGCTGCAGTGGTTGAGTGCTTCGGAAGCAGATGTGCCCGAGCTGCGTTTCCATGAGGACACACCCGGGGAGTTTGTTCTTGTGAGTAGCAAAGATGCAGACCCAGTGCAAACTTACAATTATTCCACTTGGACTTGGTCTTCAGCCTTCAAACGCTTGAAGGAACCCTTCTCTGGATGAAAAACCAGTGTGGAACCCATTCATACATAGTTTTCAAAGATACGTTTGTTGGAACCACATCTTAATGTTGCCGTAGCATGTTCCAGGGAATGGAGTTTACATTGTGGTCATTCCGTCACGATGTCATGCCCAAATCTTTGTGACCCACAGACCATTGCAACCGTTCTTTATATGTTTGAGTCTCCAGCCCTTTGATCGTCTTAGTTGCTCTTCTCTGAACTTTTTCCAAAGTCTCAACATCTTTTTTTGTAGTGTGGTGACCAAAATTGGCTGCAGTATTCTAAGTGTGGTGTTATTAGGGTTTTATAAAGCGGTACTACTACTTCACGTGGTTTTGATTCTATGCCTCTGTTTATGTTGTTTAGTCACTAGGTCGTGTCTGACTCTTTGTGACTCCATGGACCACAACATACCAAGCCCTCTCCGTCCTATGTCATCTCCCAGAGTTTGCCTAAATTCATGTTCATTGTGTCAATGACACCATCTAACCATCTCCTCCTCTGCCATCCCCTTCTCCTTTGGCCTTCCATCTCTCCCAACATTGGGGTCTTCTCCAAGGAGTCCTCTCTTCTCATTTGGTGGCCAGTGGAGGACAGGCCACCTGTCGTCCATTATCTCCTGGAATTTGCCCATTGCGTTGATGACACTATCTAACATCTCATCCTCTGCCATCCCCTCCTCCTTTGGCCTTCCATCTTTCTCAACATCGGGGTCTTCTCCAAGGAGTCCTCTCTTCTTATTTAGTGGTCAGTGGAGGACAGGCCACCTGTCGTCCATTATCTCCTGAAGTTTGACCATTGCGTCGATGACACTATCTAACCATCTCATCTTCTGCCATTCCCTCCTCCTTTGGCCTTCCATCTTTTCCAGCTTCATTGTCTTCTCCAAGGAGTCCTCTCTTCTCATTTGGTGACCAAAGTATTTGAGCTTCAGCTTCAGGATCTGTCCGACCAAAGGACAGTCAGGGTTGATTTCCTTCAGGATTGACCGATCGGATCTCCTTGCTGTCTAGGGGACTGTCAAAAATCTTCTCCCTACAACGGCCTCGGCTCTTCTCTTCGTTTCTTCCTTCTGCTTTTCATTCTCCCTTAACTGGATTCTTAGCAATGAGATCCCAAACCACAAGATAATTACGTTTCGTTTTTCGAACCATTTTATATCACTTCGGGCTTGCTTGTTTTGCTTCCTCCTGTAAGAGGCGAGGAAAACGCTTCCGGGCAGGTGATTATTAGAAGAACCTCAATTTTAGGTGAGCCATCTGTCTTTCTTCACGGTGTCCAAACATGGAGAATTGTGGGTTTTTTTTTTTTCTAATTGTGGTTAATTAAAATCGACCCGTGTTTGAATGTAGCAGGGTATTGTGGTCGCTTCGAAACCCAAAGTGAAAGCTTCCCATTTGCCAGATCATGAAGGGGTAAAATGCAAGACAGACTCATTTTTCTAACAACAGATTATTTAACAAGAGAGTTGGACCATCTGTCTTCTGAATTTAATTTTAGTTCTTACGTTTGCTTTGTTTGTTAAGAAACAAGGATATTTAGGGGTGTCTAAACTTCGCATGCCTCTGTATGTTCACCAGAATGAGCTGGATATTACAGGTAGTTCTCAACTTATAACACTTCATTTAGTGGCCAAAGTTACAACGGCATTGGAAAAAAGGGACTTACGATTGTTTTTCACACTTATGACTGTTGCAGCATCCCTACGGTCACGTGATCAAAATTCAGAATGCTTGGCAACTGGCATGTACTTCTGACGGTTGCAGTGTCCCGGGGTCACGTGATCCCCTTTTGCGACCTCCTGACAAGCAAAGTCAGTGTGGAAGCCAGATTCGCTTAACAACCGGGTTACTCACTTAACCAGCTGCAGTCATTCGCTTAACAACGGTTGCAAGAAAGTTGCCACCGTTAAAAGGGGGCAAAACTCGCTGAACAACTGCCTGCCTTAACAACAGAAATGTTGGGCTCAATTGTGGCCATAAGTCGAGGACCACCTGCCCTAAGCAATAGAATAGTCTTTTTTTCTTTCTGTGGAAAATAGTTAGTCCGCTTGGCTATAAACCTTTTTTTTTTAACTAGAAATATAATTCAAGTCGGTTTGGAGAACAAGAGTGAATCGGTAGTGTATTTAGAAGCAACAGCCAATAAAAGCAGCGAACAGATTTCGAAAAAGAATGTGTTTGTTGCTTGCATATTTCTTTTAACAGTTTCTTTTTGCATCTGTATTGATTAATAATACTTAAATATTATTCCCTGATAGCAAAACTGCCTCCTTACTTATCTATCTACTTATCTACCTTCTCTCTCTCTTTCACCCTCTCTCTCTCCCCCTCCCTCTCTCTTTCTTTCTTTCTCTCTTTCTTTCTCTCTCTCTCTCTCTCCCTCCCTCCTTCCTTCCCTCCCTCCCCCTTTCTTTCTTCCTTTCTTTCTTTCTTTCTTCCTTCCTTCCTTCCTTCCTTCCTTCCTTCCTTCCTTCCTTCCTTCCTTCCTTCCTTCCTTCCTTCCTTCCTTCCTTCCTTTCTTTCTTTCTTTCTTTCTTTCTTTCTTTCTTTCTTTCTTTCTTTGCCATCCAGTACCTTTTCCTCTGGACGGAATATGAATATAAAACTATAGATAATTCATTTTGGCATCTGCGCTGAGTCTGAATCTCAAAATGATCCCAAATCTACAATGCAAACATCCAACCCCTTTTGTCTTTTATCATCCTGATATTCCCCTTCAATTTCATATTTCTGCTTGCCAACATGGCAAACGTTCAGAATCCGTTTTCTCATGTTTGTCTGGTGAGAAAAACTGTACAGTCATAACGCATTTCCTGAGGCATTTTCATAAAATGGTTCTCCACTAATTTCCTTTGGGCGACCTGTGGTGGCATGGCTAATTTGCCTTCTGCACTAAAAACAGCCTGGTTGATTTGAATGTTTCCTTCAAGTTCATTGCATTTTTATTCCTGTTGACTACCTTCTAGTCAACAATTGTTGCTGCATGTTTATTTCTGTTTCCTGTCACAACAACTATACTTAATTCTTATTTTTTTCCCCTGTTGCCTTTTCAGTGAGAGCTCTCTCTCAAGCTCAGCTTACCCTCCTGTTTAAATATTCAATGTTTAAGAGAATCGTCGATGTTTAAGAGTATCAAGAACAGAGAACGCTTATTATAAAGGAAAAGATGCTTTTTGTTATTTCTACATTCATTTGTGTAAATAGATATATAACAGAAACGGAAGATGATAGATGATTGTGCATATTTGGTGAGCAAACATGCCTTATTGCATAACTCAAGGGAAAAAAACACAATTGAAGGTTTGATGATGGTCAGATGAAGACCCTAATCAGATATTTTTACCAATCTCTGCTTGGAAATATCAGGCAAAATTAAATTATTATAATTAAAATTATTCAGGTATATGAATATCTACAAAGAGTGCAGAGAAGAGCAACAAAGATGATTAGGGGATTGGAGGTTAAAACATACGATGAACAATTGAAGGAATTAGGTATGTCTAGTCTAGACAAAAGAAGGACCAGGGGTGACATGATAGCAGTCTTCCAATATTTGAGGGGCTGCCACAATGAAGAGGGACTCAGGCTATTCTCCAAAGCCCCTGAAGGCAGGAGAAGAAGCAACGGATGGAAACTATTCAAGGAGAGATCCAACCTAGAACTAAAGAGAAATTTCCTGATAGTGAGAACAATTAATCAGTGGAACAACTTACCTCCAGAAGTCGTGGTTGCTCCATCACTGGAAGTTTTTCAAGAAGAGACTGGACAGCTATTTATCATGAAAGGTATAGGATCTCCTTTTTGAGCAGTGGGTTGGACTAGAAGACCTCCAAGGTCCCTTCCAATTCTGTAATTCTGTTAAGGCTTGATGATGACCAGATGAAGACCCTAATCTGCTATTTTTACCCATCTGTTAAAATGTGACTTTGAATCCACTTTCATTTTCTTCGTTTGAATGGTAAAATGCTTTGTAATATCATCCTCTCTTTGCGTTTATCCATAAGCAGATAATGACCTCATTGTGATCTAAGCTCTGTGGTCTTTAAACACACACACACACACACACACACACACACACACACACACACACACACACACACACACACACACACACACACACACACATACACATACACACACATACAACCTTCCCTTCCAGGTACTTGATTGTTTATACAGATCATATTTCATCCGCAATTATGGACAACCACATCTTGATTTGTATGAACTCGCAGTCTGCAATTAAGCAATGTGATTGTCCCCGAGGATGACCTGCTCCAAACTCAACTCATTAGAAGCCATTTTGGTTAATCCCTCAGGCAGCCGTCGTTTAGAAACCTCAAGGATTTCTACGGAGTCTTGTGCAGCCGTTATAAAATTTGGTGGTTGTTCTAAAAAGTCGCATCGAAATAAAATACGTTGGCTAATTAGTAGGTGAGTCAGGGAGCCTGTTGGAACATTTGTGGAATTGTGAAGCAATTCTGGGTGATCTTGAGACAGGCCCTCTCTCAGACCTAGGAAGAAGAAGGTGATAGCAACCCTAATTCTTAAAAATATTGTCAAGAATATATAAGGACTGAAAACTGACTTGGAGGCCTGGAATTTAATTAGAATTCTGGACACTTATAAGGTTTTATAAAGCCTTACTGAGGCCACACCTGGAATGCGGCATCCAGTTTTGGTCACCACATTACAAAAAAGATGTTGAGACTTTGGGAAAAGTGCAGAGAAGAGCAACTAAGATGATTAAGGGCCTGGAGACTCAAACATACAAAGAACAGCTGCAGGATTTTTGGTTTGTCTAGTTTAGAGAAAAGAAGGATCAGGGGAGACATGATAGCAGTCTTCCAGTATTCAAGGGGCTGCCACAAGGAGGGGTGGGGGTGTCAACTTATTCACCAAAGCACCTGAAGGTAGAACAAGAAGCAATGGATGGAAGCTAATCAAGGAGAAAAGCAACCTAGACTAAGGAGAAATTTCCTGATAGTGAGAACAATTAATCAGTGGAACAGCTTGCCACCAGAAGTTGTGAATGCTCCAACACTGGAAGTTTTTAAGAAGATGTTGGATAACCATTTGTCTGAAGTAGTATAGGGTTTCCTGCCTAAGCAGGGGGTTGGACTAGAAGACCTCCAAGGTCCCTTCCAACTCTGTTGTTATTATTATTATTAAGAAAGTCCAGTTGCCTCCTGAAAAAAGCACCTTTGGGACAACCATGACCTGGAGGACAGAGAATTTATTTCTACAAACTTAGAAATGAAGTAGATGCAGTAAGATTCTCAGAAACCTACCAGGGTCATCCAGTTGACATCCAAAGTGAAATATTTTTTGTTAGAACAATTCACAAAAGGACACAGGATTAATACAGTGTGATGTGTTTGGTCCAAAGAAACTTTCACATTTTTTCCCCTTCAAAATCCCAGTTTTTATCCCAGATAGCAAACTACGCTGCCCTCTGCATTCCCACACATGTGTTTTTATTTTAGCTGCTGTGAGGAGACGAGGAAAAATTTCCTCACAGCCTCTAAGCAGGAAAGTGTTTGAACTACACAACTTTGGCTTGTCGTTGGAAAGTTTGATTTCTGCCTTGTGGATCTTTACGCTTCCTTAAATGTGCCACTCTGGAGTCAGTGGTTTCCACTGACAATAGAGTACATTCACCCAAGAAACCACACTCTTATGTCATGGAAGGATGGAAAGAGAGATATTTTCGTATTCATCCGAGCAATTGTAGAATGCCAGCTTATTCAGGATTGTTACCAGTTAATTGATTTGTGCACAGCATCTTTTTTTTCCTTTTTTTAGCTGTTGCCTACTAATAACAAAAACCATGGTCATTGAAACTCTTGGGAATATCTTTCTGAAAAACAGGTTTAAGGAAGTGAAAACCAGGTTTTGAGGATACCCAATTATAGAAGTATCTATGAGGGTGAAGGTTCGTTCTCTGAGCTTAGATACAGATACAGATTAACAGAGTTGGAAGGGACCTTGTAGGTCATCTAGTCCAACCCCCCCTGCCAAAACAGGAGACCCTACACCATTTTTGACAGCTTGTGGGTTGGTTTCCAAATGTTTCATTACCAGGTAACACCTTCAGCGGAGTTTAGGGGATGTCACTGTTGGTGTGCTTCAGTTTATAAGAGCTCCAGGTGTGGGTATGTCAAGTGAGGGTTGTTAAGGAGTGTGCAGAGCGACCCTTGAGTTATCAAGGACATGCACGTAGAAACGAGGGTTTGCAGTTTGGTATCCAGTAGATGTGAGTAATTATCCAGTCATACACACAGATACGTTAAAGTGCAATTTGTGTTTACTTTTAGAAATAGCATAGTCCAAATAAACAGTCCAGGTCATACACGTTCAGTCAGTCAATATCAAGAAGTACAATAATCTTCTTACCAGCCTTTCTTTGTCTTACATCAAACAAAGATATTACAGCTTACAAACACATCAAACTATCATAGATTAACAGCATAACACACAGAGCTCACTATATCAGTCAAAGAATCAATCATGAATGAATCAGCAGAGAGAGAGAAAACCATGATCTCTAGCTCCCTCTTATGGCAACTTGTAACACCACAGCCAATCAGAATATAGCAAACATCTTAAAGCTATATTAGTAAATACATACAAACATATATTGGTGGCTTGTTTATATATTGCCAACCCAACCGTTTGGACAGAGTCCTAACAAGGGTCTTGTGATGGGTCAGGTGTGAGTCATCAGTGAGAGTCTCGTGATGGGTCTTGTGATGGGGGTTACATCAGGTCAGGTTCATTGGGAGGCGAACTGCTGATGGGGGTTTCATGGGTTGGTTGAGGGTTAGCGTTGTCTCTGGTTGGCTGCGTGGTTGATTTGGATTCTGAAGGGTTCATAGGTTGGTTGAAGGTCAATGTGTAGAAGTGTAGAAATGTCTATTTTCTAGCTCAACAGTAACAATTGTGTCTATGGAGATTCCCAATCATCCAGGTTGTGGTTGTCCCAAAGGTGCTTTTCAAAAGGCAACTGGACCAACAACAACAATCAGACCAGCCACTTGATGGGCTCCATATCTCTTTGAGTTCCCCAGGCCCATTGGCAGAACCGTGTCTTCAGGGCCTTGGAAAAGAGTCTCAAATTGGGGGCCGATCTAATCTCCACGAGGGTGATGTTCCACAGCAAGGGAGCCGCCACAGAGAAGGCCCTTCTTTTTTCTTCCACCAGATAGACCTCTTTAAGAGAGGAGATCCATAACATTCCCTGCCTCCCCGCTCAGGTGGGCCAGGTAGATATAACTGGGAATAACACACACCTTCAAAGCGGGGGAATGATGCTCTCATATCCAGGTAGATATGACTAGGAAAAGATGTCTGTCAGGGTTCCAAATAACATCGAAAATTAAATCAGAGTCCGAGGCAAAGCGTTCCTCAAAGTTCCAATTTATTAGCAGAGCCATGTTGGCACATCTGGGAGAAACCCGAATCTGAAGTCCCAGGGGTTTCTCCACCCAGTTGAAAGTTCAAGCCCTTTTCCCCACACCCCCAAGTCCATCACATTGACCAATCTTCATCTGCCAACTTGGCAGAATTCACCCATCTCCTTCAGTGCAGGAGCAGGAGTGCGAAGACAAAGGATGACCTTGACCATCGAGAAGGAATTTGTTATGGCTGCATGCAGACTTCCATCATGCAATGACCCCTCCCAAATTCCCATAGCAAGAATACATTTTAAAATAGCATAAAGTGTGGCAGGCCAAAGACCCCAAGTAAAATGGCTTTGGCCTGACAATGTCCTTCAAAGGATGATGAAGCTCTCCAACCTCCTCTTTTGTCCCTATAGAGCTGTGATGGCGAACCTATGGCACGCGTGCCACAGGTGGCACGCAAAGCCATATCTGCCAGCACGTGAGCCGTTGCCCTAGCTCAGCTTGCGCAGAGGCTCTGGGAGGGCGTTTAGGGCCTCCGGGGAGGCGGGGAGGCCATTTTCACCCTCCCCAGGCTCCAAGAAAGGGGAGGGCGAAAAATGGGCCTACCGGACCCACTGGAAGTCGGGAAACGGGAGCGGGGGGGGGGTTGGGCACGGGGGGGGCAGCATGGGGGCTCATGCATGCATGCGTGGGGTGGGTGAGGAGCAGGGGGGCATTGAATTATGGGTGTGGGCATGCATGGGTGCGTGATAGTGCACGGCCGTGCGCTTTTGGCACCCGAGGAAAAAAAGGTTTGCCATCACTGCTATAGAGTGAGACATGCCCTATACTTGGGCACTGATATTTTCAGCAATCCACTGTTGGGTTTCTTAATTGTCCCCTATTTTTTTCCCCTTCTAGCTCTCAAAGACCTTGCAGGAGAAAGGCTGGCGAGTGGGAGACCTATTCCAGGCGGTTCTGAAATACTGCGAAGCCATGGAGAAGACTACCGATGGGGACAGAACCCTGGAAAGCCAAACCCTCTTTGGGTGGCTTCAGGAGAACGTCTGAATGGCCCGGAAAAGTATCTCCTTGAATTCAACTCTTGAATCCTCCTGGGGAAAAAAAGAGAGAGAGAGAGAATGTGTGCTAACTAGCAAACGTAGCATAATTGGCATTGTGAGGAGCATTAAGCCAGAAGTAAATATTAAGCGTACTGTACTGTCAAGTGGCTTTGTGAAACTTTGTGTGCTTTTAATCCTGTGTGTGTGTGTGTGATCTGAATGAAGGTCACCACTTGTTCTGCCCTTATCGGTCTACAACTGTTTTGGCTTTCTATCTTTGAGTGAGGATTCCTGCCAAACTAGGAGAAGGAATGACGTATCATCTCAGTCTAGGTTCATGTTTGTGTCTCTGTCCTTTGTCTTTGCCATTTTTCCTTGCCTCTTTCCTTGGAGCGAGCTGCAGGTCAAAAATTGGGGTTCAGTGAATCCGGTGATGGTCATCTGCTGGCTTTTTTTTTTCCCTCTGAGGGCCTCGGGACCTACAGATTTGCTCACTCATTTCTTTGCTGCTTCTACAGACTTCAACCAAGTTCTGCTGCTGAAGCTGAAGAGAGGACCAAATTACATCAGAATTGGGGTAAAGGAAAGGGTCAGGATCAAAGTGTAGAATTTATTACTTGCACCAATCCAAAAAAAACCCCCAAGTATTCTTCATTTTCAAATGAAGGGCGGTTGAAGGCCACAATTCTCAATATCGAGAACGTGGATTGTAGATTTGTGTTCTCCATCACTATAATACTTTAATGCATCCAAATATTAGATACCAAAATATTACACTCCCTCCAGAATACATTTTTTCATCCATTCTGTAAAATAGTCTCTTCATAAAACAAATAGCCACAGAGAAAAGAATAGAATCGACCAGTAGCCAAAAGTTAGAGTCCTCCAGTTGTCGTGCTTCTGGTCTATACGATGATGTCAGGAAACATATTTAATGTTGTGTCGTCAAAACATTGTCCCCAAACCAATGTTGTATGTTTATAGGTCTTTTTCTTTTCTTTATTCAACTGCATTCTGTTAAATTGAGAACACAGTAGATAAGAATCATTGGCATAAAATAGTGATGATCAACCTTGGTCACTTGAAGATGCGTGGACTTCAACTCCCAGCATAGCTGGCTGGGGAATTCTGGGAGTTGAAGTCCACACATCTTCAAGTGGTTAAGGTTGACAAACGATGGCGTAAGACATATCAGCATTACATAGTCGCTTCTGAGGAATGATCACAGATCCAGGAGATTCCTCCCTCTTGTGATGTGGATCACGTTGAACTAGTTTGTACTTGAGGGAGTAGAATAGAGGAAGGGACGTTTTCCTGAGACCATATCACTGCATCATTCATGGAGGGGAAAACCAACATTTCAAGCTGCCGTGGAGTTATCGATGCTCTTTAGAAAATAGGCAATTTCTCCATTGGCTTTTAGTAAGGGTGAAAATGAGGATGGCATGGGACAACTCGCACAGCCAACTCGCTATGGTCAACTCGCCATGGCCAACGTGCCAGAGGACAACTCAACCGCGGAGCAAGTCAACAATTCAATGTAATTATTTAGAATAATTTTAAAAAATTTTTTAATTTTTGTCATTCACATTTTATTTTGTCCATCCTTTCTTTAATGATTCTATTCCACTATTTGTTCAATATTTATGTAACTCTTGTCCCGTGGCGAGTTTGGCCGTGGCGAATTGTCGTACACCCAAATGAGAATGCTGCAAGGAAGCAGAAGCCCGTGAGCTAAATAAATAAATTAAACCCCTCTAGTCAACGGAGAAGAAGGGAGTAGCAGGTAGAAGATTAAGGAGATCTTCCATGACTCTTCACGGACATTGGTGTTGCTGTGGAGGGATCCAAACAAATTCCAGAGGCAGAAAGAGGTTGAACAATGTGCCCTAATCCAGCCTTAACAGCAGGCTCGAAAGTTGATGGTTGAAGTTGTGAGACCATTGTGTGTTGTGGTCAACAGGCCTGGGATGGCTTGGCTCTGGCTTTTCTTACTTGACTACTACAGAATGTGGAATTTACCTGTCCTTCCAGGAATATCAAAATACATCTCTGAATGCTGTTGTTTGCGTTGTTTGCTATACACGTTTCAGATTTCCTCTGTTCAGAGAGCTGTCTTGTTTAGGAATTGTATCATATTCTGAATTGCTCTTAGGTGTGTCTGAGTGTGCGTGCGTGCACCTGTGTGAGTGCAATGAATGAAAGTCAACGTGAAGATTTTCCACTGTAATGATGACAGTTGGTGGTTAGAAAATGGACGCAATTAGATATCGAGATGTGAATTTCAAGTTGCACTAAAGTTGTTGTTTTAACAGTAACCTTAAAATAAATTGTATATAAGCAGACATTGGTGTGGTTTAAAATTTGTCTCTTTGAAGAAGGGAAGCCTCAAGAGAGGCTTCTTAGAGGGGAATTCCTGCTGTTTCCTAAACTGATTGCAAAATAATTTGAGAAGGCTGCAAATGCAAGTCAATGAAATGTAAGTATTAAATTTAAGTATTTCTATAATATTATTTAACAGTATTGGCCCAGTGTTATGAATTCTTGCTTCTAAGTAGTCTCGTAATCATGCCATGCAAAATTTAGAGTTTCCGAATATTTAGTCTTATTTATTTATTTATTTATTTATTTATTTATTTATTTATTTATTTATTTATTTATTTAGATAGATAGATAGATAGATAGATAGATTAGATAGATAGATAGATAGATAGATAGATAGATAGATAGATAGATAGATAGATAGATAGATAGATAGATAGATAGATAGATAGATAGATAGATTTGTATGCCGCCCAACTCCCGGAGGACAGTCTTGTCTGTCTGCCTGCCTGCCTGCCTGCCTGCCCGCCCGCCCGCCCGCCCGCCTCTCTCTCTCTCTCTCTCTCTCTCTCTCTCTCTCTCTCTCTCTCTCTCTCTCTCTCTCTCTCTCTCTCTCTCTCTCTCTCTCTCTCTCTCTCTCTCTCTCTCATCTATCTATCTATCTATCTATCTATCTATCTATCTATCTATCTATCTATCTATCTATCTATCTATCTATCTATCTATCTATCTATCTATCTATCTATCTACCCGTATGTGCCGGCTGTTGTGACCCAGCACCGCAACCCCCCAGAAACACACACACACAGTCGTTGGGAGGCAAACAAAAAGGTTCCTTTTACTAATACAGTTTCTTAGTAAAACTCAGAGGGTTTAGAAGTCCAAAACAACACAAACGGAAAGTCTTCAGGAATAAGGTTCTTTGGGTTACGTGAGGGTTAAATAGCACACAGACAAAAGTTCAAAGCAAGAGTCATTAATTCTTCTCTTATCTGAATAACTTGGCTGGCTTCCCGGAATAAAGCTGGCAGAAGCTGGTAATAAGAATTCCCGAACAGACGTAGAAACGAAACTCTGGATATGCCGCGGTCATTGAATTGTTGTTCTCAGCAATGAGCACTAATTACCCTGGCTTAATATAGCCACTGAAGGGCGTGGCCCAATTAGCCCTCACTGCTTCCTCCGATTGGACCGACGCTTACTCAGCCAGTCCTGTCTTCTGGCTGCTCTGCGTGCTCTGGCATCCAGCATGAGTTCTTCATCTCCTGATGAAGAACTCTGCTGCGCAGGTGCAGAAGGTCCTGGGAGATCGTCCTGCTCTGGCACCGAGTCCTCATCACCAGCCGTCTCTGGTGCCAGGCACATAGGCTGGTACTGCTGCACCATGAGCGGCTCCAAGTCCTCCGGATCCTCCAGACTCGGCGCCGGACGCGGCCAAGGCACAACACTATCCCTCACCGCAGGGCCCTTCCCCCGGGTCTGTCGGTCCGGATGCGGCCGGGACGGGAATTGAGCGTGGAAGGCCCGGACCAGATCCGGAGCATGCACGGCGGTCGCATCCTCCCATGTGAAGTCTTCAGGGCCGTACCCCTTCCACTCAATGAGGTACTGGAACCGGCCCTTCATCCAGCGGGAATCCCGAATACTGGCAACTTCGTATTCGGGTGGGTCAGCGGGAGTGCGGATCACCGGCTGAGGCGGAGCGGGAGGGCGGAGCGGACAGGCAGGACGTTCGGGAACAAGGAGGGACCGATGGAAGACGGGGTGGATCCTGAGAGAGCGGGGCAACGTCAACCGGTAGGCCACGGGGTTAATGACCGCTTCCACCGGGAACGGACCCAAGAAGTGGTGGTCAAGCTTGCGAGCCGGTCGGTCGGAGGGGAGATGCTTCGTGGACAGCCAGACACGATCCCCGACCGCCAGAGGTGGAGTTGCTCGCCGGGAGCGGTCCGCGACCCTCTTGTAATCTTCCTTGGCTTTATTCAACGAGCGTTTGACCAGTTGGTGAACGGCCTGGAGCTCAGACAGGAATTCCTCTGCCACAGGAACAGGAGAGTCTAGGAGCGTGAGCGGGAAGAAACAGGGGTGGTAACCAAAGTTGGCGAGGAACGGAGAGGCATGCGTGGAGGTGTGCTGAGAGTTGTTAAAAGCAAACTCGGCCACGGCAAGGTATTCCGCCCAGTTGTCCTGCTGCTGGTTGACAAAACAGCGCAGGTACTGTTCAAGGATGCCGATGACTTTTTCAGTGCCCCCGTCAGTCTCCGGATGATGCGCTGACGAGAGGCAGACTTGGACCTCCAGGGCCGCCATCAGACCCTTCCAGAACTGGGCCGTGAACTGGGCTCCCCGATCCGACACGACCCGATCCGGTAGACAGTGCAGGCGGAAAACATGCTGGATAAACATGCGGGCCGTGGCGCGAGCTGTCGGCAACCCTCGACAGGGGATGAAATGTGCCATTTTGGTCAGCATATCGACCACTACGAACACTGTCGTAAAGCCGGCGGACGGGGGCAAGTCCGTGAGGAAGTCCATAGAGACGGCCCCCCAGGGTCTCTCGGGCGTCGGCAAGTGCTGCAGCAGGCCCGGCGGCGCTCCAGGGGCGTACTTGGCCTGGCGACAGCGAACACAAGACGTCACATAGGCCTGGACGTCATCACGGAGTCGGGGCCACCAAAAAGTCCGAGCCACCAGGTTCAGAGTCTTGAAAAGGCCGAAGTGGCCAGCCGCAGGGCTGTCGTGGCACTGCTGCAGGATCAGGCCACGGAGCGGACCGGCGGGAACGTAGAGCAGGTCCCGGAAACGGAGGAGGTCGTCCGAAAACGTCCAAGGGGACTCAGGCCCTATCTCCTGCCTCCGTTGTGCCGCGTAGGCGTCGTGTCGCTGCGCCTCCCGGATCTGTCCTCGGAGGTCCACGGGATCCTGGGTAGCTGCAAAGGACTCGACGGGCAGAACCGTCCGGGGCGGCAGCGGTTCCTGGGCTTGGGCATATTCCGGCTTGCGGGACAGCGCGTCCGCCTGCTGATTCCGGCCGCTCGGGATGTACGTAATGCGAAAATTGAAGCGGGAGAAAAAGAACGACCAGCGTATCTGGCGCTGGTTGAGCTTCCTGGCCGTCTGCAAGAACTCCAGGTTCTTATGGTCTGTGCGCACCTCCACTTGATGACGAGCCCCCTCGAGGTGGTGCCGCCAGGTCTCGAAAGCCGCCTTGATGGCCAGCAACTCCTTCTCCCAGATCGTATAATTGCGCTCCGACGAAGTTAATTTCCGGGAATAATAAGCGCAAGGGAAGAGATGGCCGCCATCTTCCCGGGTCTGGAGCAAGACGGCGCCCACGGCAATGTCGGACGCGTCCGCCTCCACAACAAAAGGGCGGTGAGGGTCTGGGTGCTTGAGGATCGGCTCCTGCATGAAGGCATCCGTGAGGATCTTGAACGCCTCTTGTTCGGAATCGCCCCACCGGAAAGGGACTTGTTTCTGCAGGAGTCGAGTGAGAGGCGCGGTCAGAGTGGCGAACCCCGGGATGAAGGTCCTATAATAATTTGCGAACCCCAGGAGTCGCTGAACGTCCTTCACCCGGCGCGGGGGTTGCCAGGTTTTCAGGGCCTCGACCTTGCCACGGTCCATGGCGATGCCTTCTGGCGAAATCCGATGGCCCAGGAAATCCACAGTCGTCTGAAAAAACTGGCATTTCTCTAATTTCGCGTATAGCTGGTGGTCTCTCAACCGCTGCAGGACTTGACGGATATGTTGGATGTGGCTGCTCCGGGACGTGGAATAAATCATAATATCGTCCAGGTACACGACAACGAACTGGTCCAGCAAATCTCTAAAGATGTCGTTCATGAAATGCTGGAACACAGCCGGAGCGTTGGTCAAGCCGAACGGCATGACCGTATACTCAAAATGACCGTAGCGGGTCCTGAACGCCGTCTTCCACTCGTCCCCCTCACGAACACGCACCAAATTGTAAGCGCCACGTAAGTCCAATTTGGTGAAGATGGTCGCCGAGCGGAGGCGTTCCATCAACTCCGGGATGAGGGGCAACGGGTACCGGTTACGCACTGTGATGGCGTTCAACTTGCGATAATCGCAGCACAGGCGCAAGTCCCCGGTTTTCTTCTTGACGAAGAGGACGGGGGCAGACAAGGGCGATGGGGAGGGTCGGATGAAACCCCTGGCCAGGTTTTTATCGATAAAGTCCCGCAGTGCGGCCAGTTCAGGTTCTGACATGGAATAGAGGCGGCCCACAGGGAGCGGAGCGTTGGGAATCAGATCCACAGGGCAATCGTAGGGCCGGTGCGGGGGCAACTGGTCCGCCTCCTTTTCGCTAAACACATCAGCGAAGTCTGCAAACTCAGCTGGGAGTGAAATGTCCGGAGGGTCAGGTACCGCGCCCGCACAAACCTGGCGCGTATGGTCCACACACTGGAGACTCGGGAAGGCAATGAAGTTCTGGGACCATACAACCTGAGGGTCGTGGGTGCGCAGCCACGCCAGTCCGAGAACCAAAGGGAAATGGAGTCCCGACGTCACATAAAACTGGATGGCCTCCTCGTGCCGTCCAATGCAAAGGCGCACCGGCTGCGTGATGGCCTTAATCGGACCTGACAGCAACACCCGGCCATCGATTGTTTCCACCCTCATCGGCGGGTCCACGGGGCACAGGGGAACGGCAAGATGCTGGGCGAACGCCTCGTCAATGAAATTGGTGGTTGCCCCGGAGTCCACCAAAGCGTGTGCGGAGACGCCACGGTCCCGGTGGTCAATAAAGACCTTGGTGTCCAAGAGCAGATGCCGCGGAGGACCGGGATCCACGTCAGCTGAGCCGGAGTCCTTCGGTGTGCATGCCCGACCCAGCGTCTCCGCTAGGCCGGGCGCTGGCCGTTTCCCGACGGCGATGTCTGGGACGGTGGAGCAGGACCAGAAGCGGTGGGCCCCCGACCCTTCCTAGGGCACGAGCGAGCGAAATGGCCCGGGTCGCCGCAATACAAACACAACCCCCCTGCCCTGCGTCTGTCCTTTTCCGCGCCGGTCAAGCGGGGCCGAACAGCGCCAAGGTCCATAGGCTCGTCACGGGGAGCCGGGGTCGACGGAAGTCCACGGGGAACAGGAGGTGCCTGAGCAGCGCGACGTGGAGCCGGAACAGCGGGGACGTCAGGTGGCGCGAGAGGCGCCGGAGCAGCACGGCGTGCGTTCCTCGCTTGCAACCGGGCATCAATTTTCAAGCAGAGCCGCACCAGTTCTTGGGTGGTTGCAGGAATGTCCACGCGTGCCAGCTCATCCTGGATGTTGTCTGCCAAGCCCTCCTGGAAGGCATCCAACAACGCAGCCTCATTCCAGGCCGAATCTTGGCTGAGGAGACGGAACTCACTGATGTACTCCCTGAGTGGTCTCCGGCCTTGCCTCAGCTGCCTTAATTGCCTGCACGCTGTCTGGGCCTTAATTGGATCCACGAACATCTCCTCCAAATGAGTGCAGAAACGCCCAAAGTCCTGGAGGAGGGGACTGTTCTGGACCAGTAGAGGGGTGGCCCAACGTGCTGCATTTCCAGACAGCAGGCTAATTACAAACCCCACCTTGTCCCGGTCGTGGGGGAAATCCTCTGGCCTCAGAGACATGAACAACTGGCACTGGCCCAGAAACGCCGGGAACATAGCCTCGTCACCATGGAACTTATCCGGCATGGCTATCGGGCAGCGTGTCCGTTGGGCTGGGGCCAACGCAGGAGCAGCTGCTGCCAACTGATTTTGCTGCATTGTTAATTGAGCGTTCATGATTGCCAGCTGCTGCCGAAGTTGAGCATTCTCGTCCTGAAGCTGCTCCATGATGCAATCTGGGCTTGTGTGTGGTCAGTTTTGGCTGAGAACAAACTGTTGTGACCCAGCACCGCAACCCCCCAGAAACACACACACACAGTCGTTGGGAGGCAAACAAAAAGGTTCCTTTTACTAATACAGTTTCTTAGTAAAACTCAGAGGGTTTAGAAGTCCAAAACAACACAAACGGAAAGTCTTCAGGAATAAGGTTCTTTGGGTTACGTGAGGGTTAAATAGCACACAGACAAAAGTTCAAAGCAAGAGTCATTAATTCTTCTCTTATCTGAATAACTTGGCTGGCTTCCCGGAATAAAGCTGGCAGAAGCTGGTAATAAGAATTCCCGAACAGACGTAGAAACGAAACTCTGGATATGCCGCGGTCATTGAATTGTTGTTCTCAGCAATGAGCACTAATTACCCTGGCTTAATATAGCCACTGAAGGGCGTGGCCCAATTAGCCCTCACTGCTTCCTCCGATTGGACCGACGCTTACTCAGCCAGTCCTGTCTTCTGGCTGCTCTGCGTGCTCTGGCATCCAGCATGAGTTCTTCATCTCCTGATGAAGAACTCTGCTGCGCAGGTGCAGAAGGTCCTGGGAGATCGTCCTGCTCTGGCATCGAGTCCTCATCACCAGCCGTCTCTGGTGCCAGGCACATAGGCTGGTACTGCTGCACCATGAGCGGCTCCAAGTCCTCCGGATCCTCCAGACTCGGCGCCGGACGCGGCCAAGGCACAACACCGGCGTATAAGACGACTTTTTACCCCTTGAAAATCTTCTCAAAAGTCGGGGGTCGTCTTATACGCCGGCTACTGTAAATTCCGAGCCGGGAGGAGCTGAAAAACGGCCGTGGCCACATCCCCGCCGTTCTCCAGCCAAGCGGTGGGTGGGTTGCTCCCCTCCCCTCCCCTCGGAGGAAGAAGGAGCCTCTGTCACTGTCTCTCGCGGGGCTCCAGCCACCCTACTCAGTCCCTGACCGCAGCGCCGGCAGGGTTAACGCGCATGGGAGGGAAGGAGAGCACGCACTACCGCCGCTGCTGCTTTCGCCGCTCCGATATTTCTTCAGTGGGCGCGTGCGGGAGGGACCGCGGAGCAAAGGCGCCCGGCAGCTTAAGGCAAGAGGTGGGCGGGAGACGCGGGCAGGAACCTGCCCCGATGCCATCACTTCTGGCATCCCCGTGCCTCTCACCCCGCTCGCCGGGTGCCTCTGCTCAGCGGTTCCTCCCGCGCGCGCCCACCGAAGAAATATCGGAGCAGCGAAAGCAGCAGCGGCGGCGGTAGCGTGCGCTCTCCTTCCCTCCCATGCACTTTAACCCTGCCAGCGCCGCGGTCGGGGACTCAGTCGGGTGGCTGGAGCCCCGCGAGAGACAGTGACAGAGGCTCCTTCTTCCTCCGAGGGGAGGGGAGGGGAGCAACCCACCCACCTACCTCGTTTGGTGCGGTTCCCCGCACTTGGCGTCCTGGAAGAGAAAGAAAGAAAGAAAGAAAGAAGGAAGGAAGGAAGGAAGGAAGGAAGGAAGGAAGGAAGGAAGGAAGGAAGGAAGGAAGGAAGGAAGGAAGGAAAGAATCATTACCAATGCTATGATGGAAACCACCAACTCAAAGACAAATATCACTTTGGAGCAAGGAAGCTGCTACAGCAGCAACAAATTAAACAGCACAAACACAGGGATTCTCTCAATATCCCATTGTCCCTATTGGACAATATTGGAGGGTTGCCAGAAAGTTTCTTCATTTGTTCTACAGAGAGCAAAGTAGTTTTCACAGTACAGGGCATATGTTGCCTAATTGTCTATCACAAAGCTTGTAATTGTGAAGAAATTAAAAAATCCAAGGTAGAAGAAAAGGGTTCCTGTTATTGGTTCTTTGTCATAAAATGCATAGAAAAGGCATCAGATGGATTCTTACTTGTAGGAAAGTATGCAATAAAGTGTGAAAAGGAAGGAAGGAAGGAAGGAAGGAAGGAAAGGAAGGAAGGAAGGAAGGAAGGAAGGAAGGAAGGAAGGAAGGAAGGAAGGAAGGAAAGAAGGAAAGAAAGAAAGAAAGGAAAGAAAGGAAAGAAAGAAAGAAAGAGAAAGAAAGAAAGAAGGAAGGAAGGAAGACAGACAGACAGACAGACAGACAGACAGACAGACAGACAGACAGACAGACAGACAGAAAGAAAGAAAGAAAGAAAGAAAGAAAGAAAGAAAGATGTTAGGAAGGAAGAAAGACAGAAAGAAAAAGAAAGATAGTAGGAAGGGTAGTCTTATACGGCGAGTATATCCCAAACTCTATATTTGAACTGGAAAAGTTGGGGGTCGTCTTATACGCCCAGTCGTCTTATACGCCGGAACATATGGTATCTATCTATCTATCTATCTATCATCTCTCTCATTTTTCTCTCATCTGTCTATTATCTATTATCTCCCTCTCTCATCTCTCATCTATCTCTCATCTCTACCATCTCCCTCCCTCCCTCCCTCTCTCTTTCTCTCTCTCTCCCCACCCCCACTGCATTTGTGAGATTCTTTCAACAAAGTACAATAACTAAGAGCAAAACAATCTTTTAACATAAGATATCCAAGGTAGGATTAAAACCACTAAAATTGGAACAAGAAGTATCAAGAAACATCTAATTTTTGAATAGGCTAAGAGCAAATGTTGTTGCAATGGTGAAAACTTAAACTATTAACAGACAAAAGAAAGCAATAAAAAGATCTCAAAAACTAATTGCAAATATTGTTTTCTAGAGCTGGGCTCTCCAACTTTAGCAACTTTAAGACTTGTGGACTTCAACTCCCAGAATTCCTCAGCCAGCTGGCTGAGGAATTCTGGGAGTTGAAGTCCACAAGTCTTAAAGTTGCCAAGGTTTGAGACCCCTGCTCCAGAGGAACAGTGATCACTTCCCACGTGTCCCAGGCAGGGGCGGGTTGCTCACTTACCTCGCTGCCGGAGCCATGCGCACGCATCTCCACACTTCGGGGGGGCACTCACTACGTGCGCGCGCCCCCTCGCACGATTTTGCTTCTGCGCATGCGCGGAAGCAAAATCGCGCTGAAATCTTGCGAGGGGACGCAGAGGCGCGCGAGATGTCGGCGCAATTTTACTTCCACACATGCGCGGAGGCAAAATCTCACCAAAATCTCATGCGCGCGCACCTCCCCTCGAGATTTCGGCACGATTTTGCTTTTGCGCATGCGCGGAAGCAAAATCGCACCAAAATCTTGCAAGGGGACGCATGGGTGCGCAAAATGTCGGCGCAATTTTGCTTCCACGCATGCGCGGAGGCAAAATCTCACCAAAATCTCATGCGCGCGCACCTCCCCTCGGGAGATTTTGGCACGATTTTGCTTCCGCGCATGCACAGAAGCAAACTCGCCCAAAAATCACCAAAAATCACTGGAAAAAAATGGCGCCGCGCTGGGTGGACCGGCAGAGAGGGCTCCGGAGCGGTTGCGAAATCCGCCGCTCCCTACCAGAGTTGTGTATCGGGCAGCTCCGGCAGGAACCCACCTCTGGTCCCAGGTCTCTAGAGAAGATCCTTTTTTCTGATCAAGTATTAATTTAAATCTTAGGATTGAAGTCAGCTTTTTAAAACAAATTCTTTGAAAAGACAGATTTTAAAATTGGGATGCTGACTAAAGTTTTGTTCATATAAAGGGAAAAGAAAATATTAATGAGCCATTAAGCGGAGATATTCTGTTTTTCGACGCGTTTCTAAGTTTTATATCCCAAATGAATATTGTTGGGTTCCTTCCCACCCTTTTCGTAAAAATCTGGCTGGCCCTACTTCTAAACGTCTTCAGTAAATGAAGATGTGTTTGCTGAGAGCAAGATCAATAATCAAATGTCTATTTCTGGATTCAGATCAAGGGCACTTGTCTTAATAAGCATGAAGCACAGTAACTGCTTGGCTGGATCTCAGCCCAGTCCCGTAAAATTCAACCTCCTGTTTCTAAGAGTCAGCCAGAACCTCTAGAGAAGGTTAAAAATCTACACTCTTTCATCCAAGTTATCTGACAGGATAGTAAGGGAAAAAACCTCCTTTTTCAGATTCCAGAATGTTTTTCCAATAGCTCTCTGACAGAGAACAGGTGTGGGATAAAGGAAAGTTAGAAAAGTTTAAATGTCAATGAAGAAATGCAATATGAAGTCATATTTGGAAATTATTTTTGCTGGAATTCTTGTAGATGGAGTAGAAAACATTAACATATACTTTGGTTTTGCATCAGCTGAATCTTGTCAGGTTGAAAATAATGCATTGGTGATTTGCATTTTTAAGTTTTACAGACCATTGCGTGTGTAAAATCAATATAGAAGAATTTTATAGTCGATTTGAATAGTAAGCAGTGGCATATAAATTTAACTAATGAATGGATATATAGATGGATAGATGAATGATAGAAGAGATAGATAGATAGATAGATAGATAGATAGATAGATAGATAGATAGATAGATAGATAGATAGATGATATAGATAGAGATGGATGGATGGATGGATGGATGGATAGATAGATAGATAGATAGATAGATAGATAGATAGATAGATAGATAGATAGATAGATAGATAGAATATAGATGGGTAGGTGGATGGATGAATAGACAGATCGATAGATAATGTGGATGGACGGATGGATGATTGATAGATAGGTATAGAATAGATGATGGATGGGATATTGGTGGCTGGATAGATAAAATGGATAGATAAAATGATTGATAATTTGGATGGATGGATATGGAGGGATGAGTGGGTAGATGGTTAGATAGATGATAGATGGATGGATGGATGGACGGATGGATAGAGATAGATAGATGATAGATAGATAGATAGATAGAAGATAGATAGATAGATAGATAGATAGATAGATAGATAGATAGATAGATAGATAGATAGATAGATAGAATATAGATGGGTTGGTGGATGGATGGATGGATAGACAGATTGATAGATAATGCGGATGGATGAATGGATGATTGATAGATAGGTATAGATGATAGATGGAATATGGGTGGCTGGGTGAATGGATAGATAAATGATTGGTTGATAATGTGGATGGATGGATATGGAGGGATGGGTGGGTGGGTAGATGGTTAGATAGATGATTGATGATAGATAGAAAGAAAGAAAGAAAGAGAATATAGATGGATGGATGGATAGACAGATCGATAGATAATGCGGATGGATGGATGGATGGATGATTGATAAATAGGTATAGATGAGAGATGGAATATGGGTGGCTGGGTGAATGGATAGATAAAAAGATTGATTGATAATGTGTATGGAGGGATGGGTGGGTAGATGGATGGATGGATGGATGGATGGATGGATGGATGGTTAGATAGATAGATAGATACATAGATAGATACATAGATACATAGATACATAGATACATAGATATACTGTTTAGGAGGTAGTCATCTCCAAAAAGTTAATTTGAAAAATAATGTGATTGGAATTGTACCAGTCCTTTAGGCTGGTGATTAGCTTTGTAACAGGACATTCTCAAAAAAAATCTAGGGGTGGGAAAATAGGTGAGGGTCTTCTGAAAGAACCTTCAAGGACCTTCCTCACCTTTGCTCAAGGATTTATCAATGAAACTCCTGGGGGAGCCATCTCAAGTGAAAAACATAAAGAAAAACATGGAGCGTGGTCCATGCATACATGTCATCTGTAATATACAATATGAGTAATATGTTATGTTCTTCCTCTCACTGTTGCTTGGAATTGAAGATCAAAACTGTTAGCAACACAGTTTTAAAACAACCGATTAACAAAAATAGGAATTCAGGTTCACGTCTCCCATGTCCTTCCAATTTCATCCAATTTTTCTGCCTTGGATCTACCTTCCATGAGGAGCAGCTGTTGGAGCTGAAGCGTACTCCATCCCTTTCTCCAGTCTCGGAGGAACATCACAACAGGATGTGCAACCAGATGCTTTTTTTCTCACTGAAAACTTTTTCTCGGGCCGTTTGTGTGGGCAGCTCTGCTAGATTAGCAGGGTTCTACCTAGTTTAAATAAATGCAAATACCTTTGTTTACTGCGGTCGATCATAGTTTCACTGCCAAGAGGAGAACAAAAATAGACAAGAGGTTGAATGAAGTGGTGAGAACTGTCAGTGGGCTGGAACGTCTTCTTGGGGTCGAGTTCAGTGTTCTTACTGCAGTTTAGTTAGTTCTTTTTATCTGTATGCTATTTGCATTGGGGTGACCTTTAACCGGACAAAGTGATACGTCAACAGGGCAACAGTTTTTAAACCAAGTTATCTCAAATGTCCTAACTTCGAGAATGTGTCCAAAATCCAGGATTTGTGAACCCAAAAGAATGAAATTTGAGGAAATTGTGGCTGTTTCAGTGCTATTGGCTGCTGCTGTTGCATAGAAAGCTTCGTTTTCAATGTTCTGTGACAGTTTCCCAGCCAATCTCACAATCCCTTATTTCCTCTTCCACCAGCGGTAGTCACTTACCTGCTTGATGGAAAGGGGAGGGAGGGATGGAGGAAGGAAGGAAGGGAGGAAGGAGAACTGGAAAGGGGAGGGAGGGAGGGAGGGAGGAAGTGACCAAGGGAAAGGGAGGGGAAGGAATTAAGGAAGGAAGGATAGAAGGAAGGAAGGAAGGAAGGAAGGAAGGAAGGAAGGAAGGAAGGAAGGAAGGAAGGAAGGAGAACTGGAAAGGGGAGGGGAGGGAGGGAGGGAGGAAGGAAGGAAGTGACCAAGGGAAAGGGAGGGGAAGGAAGGAAGGAAGGAGAACTGGAAAGGGGAGGGGAGGGAGGGAGGGAGGGAGGGAGGGAGGGAGGAAGTGACCAAGGGAAAGGGAGGGGAAGGAAGGAAGAATGGAAGGAAGGAAGGAAGGAGAACTGGAAAGGGGGAGGGAGGGAGGGAGGAAGAAAGAAAAAAAGGAAGTCAAGAAGAAAGAAAAAGAAAGAAAGAAAGAGAAAGATGATAGATGATAGATAGATAGATAGATAGATAGATAGATAGATAGATAGATAGATAGATAGATAGATTTGATTGATTGATTGATTGATTGAGTGATTGATTGATTGATTGATTGATTGATTTCTGGTACTCCCTGCCAGCTTCCTCACCATTTTTACTTTATTCAAAAGATTAAAATACAAAAGAAAAAAAATCAAAGAGGCAAAACAAAAATAGATCAAAACATTTAAAAAAGATGTGAGTTAAAAGCAAAAAAACCCCCACATATTATCTCTCCTGATTGCTGACAATTCTATTGCAACAGTGATAGCTTCTCCGATCTTTGCAAAGCAGGTTCAAAATTTATAAGCTTCTACAAGAAAAAGCACCTTACCGTCTCTACTATTATGCAGTTAAGCAGCCCAAATTTCTTCAAGTTTCCGTTTTGAGTCTTGAAAAAGAGGTGTAGCTGTGTTAAACCCGGAAGGAACTTCAATGAGTTAGTGGCACTTTTTTCCCCCACAGGCTCACGGGATGGTCCAAAACAGAAGGGTGGCTTTAATAAACATTTGAAAGATGCTGCATTTATATTTGTAGAAGATCCGGAGTTGATCTAATGTCTTTGAGGAATCAAAAGCTGATAATTGCACATACGCAAAAGATTGCTTGATTTGAGCCTAGAATAAGATTTGCTGAATTACGGAATATTTTCTAACATGGAACTTTGTTTTATCAATGGCTTGATAATAGAGGTAGAGATTAGAAATTGGATAAATATTATTATGTGTAAGCAAATTTACCCAGACAATACACTGCTCACAAAGCACTTATGCATGTAAAAGAAAAATGTATAAATAAACTAAAAAAGTTTTTTTTTTGCTGAATTAAGTTGCGATTAAATTATCTCCTTCACTTGGGCCCAGATACTGAATCAGTTTCAATTAGCATCGCTTAACGGTTAATTTTCCATGGAAATTTTTCCTTTATTTTCTCTTTTTTTCTCCGTCTGCCCTTCCAAAACCACGATGGGCCATCCCTTGTGGATTTAAGTTTCTACAGTAATGACTTGGCCAGCCAACGTTTTTCAATATTTTTTAGGTTACTACCTCGTTCTTGAAATGAACAAGGAAGGCAACGAATGGCTAAGTGGTTCACCAAAGCAGCTGCAGGATTCGCCCATTGAACACCAAAAGATACCAACACAGCTGCATTTTGTCTAAGCAACATCTGAAGCAAGTTACCATCCAGATGTTCGGAGCCAGAACTGAGGCTGGTGTGAATTACCGTATTTTTCGGAGTATAAGACGCACCTTAGTTTTTGGGGAGGAAAATAGGGGAAAACAATCTGCCTACCAGGTATTCATCTGGCTAGCGCCCTTAGTCTGGTCAGCTTCAGCACATTATTTTATCCCCTGGTTAGGACTTAAAAAAACCTTCTTCTGAGAGAGTAACAATGAAAGAGCCTGCAAGCCAGTAAGAGCTGGGAAAATAGATAGCACCTGGTTCTTGCTAGAAAAAAACTTATTCGGAGCAAGTAGAGCAATGAAAAAAACCCTGCAAAGACTTAGGGCTGGAAAAACATTCTTTGGAGAGAGTAACAATGAAAAAGCCTGCAAGGTAAGAGCTGGGAAGATCTGTTAGCACCTAGTTAGGGCTGGAAAAAAAAGCTACATTCGAAGTATAAGACGCACCCAAATTTTCAGCCACTTTTAGGGAGGAAAAAGGTGTGTCTTATACGCCGAAAAATACGGTAAGTAAAATCACAAAAGTACCCAACGCCTCTGCTTTATTCTATGACATATACGTAACTATTAGGACCCATTGCACAGTCAGCCAGATGTTCAGGCTGGGTTTGGCTTTTTACCCACCTTTGGAGTCCTTCCCAAGGCCCTGAGATAGATAGACGTTGTTCTTTGATAGTGTTAAAGGTCTCGTCGCAGGATGTAAGCTATTCCAAGGAAAGCTGTCCTTTGCAATTGACTCATGTTGAACTTGTCAATGCCAATGGTGTTCAAGTGGTACTCCAGTTGTTTTGGGATTGCAGAGGTGTTGGGCATTTTATCAGTTTGCTTAATTCTCAGGAGGCTAGAACTGGAAAGAGTCAAACCTGTTCATGTTCTCTAGATGTCACCCAAAGCTTGATATATTACAAACCATCTAAGAGAGAAATACTTCTAGGTTCAGTACATAATTATCTTTTTATTCTTACATAGTAGCAATAGCAATAGCACTTAGACTTACATACCGCTTCACAGTGATTTTACAGCCCTCTCTTAGTGGTTTACAGAGTTCAGCATATTGCCCCCAACAATCTGGGTCCTCATTTTACCCACCTTGGAAGGACGGGAGGCTGAGTCAACTTTGAGCTGGTCAGGATCGAACTCCTGGCAGTCAGCAGTGAGTTAGTCTGCAGTGCTACATTCTAACCACTGCACCACCACAGCTCATTCAATAGTAAATCACTATTCACTAATCATTATTCAAAGCAGGCTACCTGGTTCCATCTGAGTGCACTGTCTTGTGTTCCAATATCTATATATTGAATATTGAATATGGAAGCTGACCAAGGAGAGATTCAACCTGGAAGTGAGGAGAAACTTTCTGACGGTGAGAGCGATCAACCAGTGGAACAGCTTGCCAGCGGAGGTTGTGAGAGCCCCAACACTTGCGACCTTCAAGGGGAGACTGGACTGCCATCTGTCTCAAATGGTGTAGGAACTCCTGCTTGAGCAGGGAGTTGGACTAGATGACCTACAAGGTCCCTTCCAACTCTAATAATAAATCTAAATCTAAATCTCTGAGGTTGCCACAAAGAAGAGGGAGTCAAGCTATTCTCCAAAGCACTTGAAGACAGAACAAGAAGCAAAGAGTGGAAAATAAGGAGAGAAGCAGCTTAGAACTAAGGAGAAATTTCCTGACAGAACAATTAATCAGTGGAACAGCTTGCCTCCAGAAGTTCTGAATGCTCCAACACTGGAAGTTTTTAAAAAGAGATTGGACAACCATTTGTCTGAAATGGTTTAGGGCAGTGATGGCGAACCTATGGCACGGGTACCACAGGTGGCACGCAGAGCCATATCTGAGGGCAAGCGACGCATTGCCCTATGTCAGCTCCAGTGCGCATGTGTGTGCTGGTCAGCTGATTTTCGGCCTTCTTTTTGGCCATTTTCGCTCTCCCCAGGCTCCAGGAAAGCCTCCTGAATCCTGGGGATGGCAAAAAATGGCCCAACGGGCCTACCGGAAGTCCGGAGGCTTCAATGAGGCCTGTGCGCATGTGCGGGGGGGGGGGCAGTGCAGGGGGTTGTGCGCATGCATGGGTGGCAGTGAGGGGGTTGTGCACATGCACGGGGAAGGGCATTGCATTATGGGTGTGGGCACGCGCGCACACGCTATCGCGCACACCCTTTTGGCACCCGAGTCAAAAAAGGTTCGCCATCACTGGTTTAGGGCCAGACTAGAAGACCTCCAAGGACCCTTCCAACTGTGTTATTCTATTATAAACTGGATATAGATATTTAGAATGGTTTGGCAAGTGTAAAACCACCATACAGGTGTCTTACGACCTGCTCCGCTTAGCTGTCATTGCACAGTTTGACTAAAATTGACTAAATGTCAACTCGGAGAGGGATAATTAGCCTTTGGCAGAGAGGCTGTTACTCAGGAACAAAGCCCTTCTGTTTTCAAGGACTTAAAAATAAAATAATAAAATAAAATGCTTTACGGAGATGCCCAATCTGAGGCCTTTACAAGCTGCGTAACTCTTTGCAAAAGTTAATTGTAGAGGTGACTCTTCTCAGCTGTCTCTTTGTGTTGCCTGGAAAGATCTCATGGTCATTGTCCACTTTGTGCCACTCAGTTCATCTGGCACCTTCTCAAGAAGCGAAGCTGCACTTCTTGTCCCTTGTTGTACTGTGTGGGCAATTCGTTTTCAGAACATTGAGTCCGCTTCCATGAAAAAGATTCTTCTTTCTCATTTTTTTCTTTTGCCCGTTGTCTCCTTCCCTCCCTCTCCCTCCCTCCCTCATTTCAAAAACTTCCCTTCTTTAAGGATCTTGAAACAACATAAACAAACCCTGTTACCTTAAGACATCCAGGGGAAATGAGCACATGTTGATAATTATTGGTTTGGGCTCCACTTGATTCATTTCTGTGGTGAGCAAAATGCTTGTTTGTACCTAAGCTTAAGAACCAAAATGTAGACTAGCTCATGATTGTGTTTCTAGAGTCACTGGATGAACATCTGGGTGAAAAAGAAGGAATTTTCTTGTACCACTGGAGTTTGAGGAGGTGGTGATGACCAAGCAAATGACGAGGGTTGGTGAAACCAACAGCTTCAAAGTTCAAGTGACCTGCTTCCAACAAGGGTCAGGGTCACCTCGACCCCCTTGAAATGAAACCAAGAAGCTTTATACCAGCCAGACCAGAAAGGTAGAAGAGGCATGACTTATCTTTGTCAAAAGATGGATTTAATTTGTCTCTCCTCCTCCTCCTCCTCCTCCTCCTCCTCCTCCTCCTCCTCCTCCTCCTCCTCCTCCTCCTCCTCCTCCTCCTCCCTCCATCCCTTCTCCTTCCCCTTCCTCCATTCTCTTCCTCCTCCTCCTCCTTCCTCCATCCCTTCTCCTTCTCCCTCTCCTTCCCCTTATTTATTATTATTATTTATTATTTATTGTATTTGTATGCCGCCCAACTCCCGAAGCTAACAACAATTTGCAAATACAGGACTTCCGGTTTTGGAGCGCTTCATCGCAGACATCCCTCGTTGGATGCCTTTCCGATCTTTGTTAAAAGCCGCCAGAACAGCTGTCTGGCGGCTTTAAAATCTCTTCCCCGGGCAAAGGGGAGAGATGAGAGCCTGACAGGAGGGGTAGAGCCCCCCCAGCGCCTTAGGAGCCATCTGGCAGGGCGCGAAGGGAGAGCTCCCCATGCAGCCTGTCTCCAGCTCCGAAGATCCGGAAACCTCTGCCTTTTGCAGAGCTAGATGGAGTGACCAGCCGCTGCTTCAAAAATGGGATTTATAACTACATTTAAACTATAGAAGCAGACAGAGAGAAACAGGCGTGAGATGGGCAAGTACTGAAACCTCTTTTTTTCCTTTTTTTTCAACTCCTGGGTAAGCTTTCACTTCGGCAAGGGAACAAAGGAAACAGAGTAACAATATGGCGATTGAGAAGTGAAAGTGACTTTCGTTTCCCCAGAGGCTTTTTTTTTTTTTTCTTTCTCTCTCTCTTATGGAAACTTTTAACCTGGAAAAATGGTTTTTTCTTTCTCTGTCTCCTAACTCTGGATTAAAGTTATAATAGAAATATTTTCAATAATAAAAGACTATCTGATTTTTAAACTGGAAAGAACTTTAATCAGGCAACTGGCTTTCTTTCTTTTTTGTACTCTTTTGAAACACCAATGGCTTCAAAGTTTGGAAAGACTGTTTTGACTAAAAGAAATGACTATTCATCTGGATATATTTCTAAAATGCAACTTAACACTGAGCTAACACCTCCACAGCTTTTGACACCTGAAAATTTATTAAATAATTTAAAGATTATGAAACATGAACTTACTTTGGAATTTAACCAGAAAATAAGTGAGATAGACCATAAGATGCAGGCTGCTTTGAAGAATATGAATCAACAACTAAGATTTGATGTGTTAGAGGTTTGCAAAGGCTTAGCAACAAATATTGAAGTTTTGGCAGAACGTATTGAAACAAATAAACAAGCTTTGGCAACTTCGGTGAATTACATAGATAAAATCCAAAATGACATTGCAAATTTTGAAAAAGAGGTCTTAATGACTCAGTTCAGATCTATGGAAGTTGCTATAAGGATTAGAGGTTTGAAAGAAGGATTATATGAAAATTTAAAAGGCAGGATGGTTGACATATTGGATCAGGTGTCTGGAATTTCTAAAGCGGAATTGGCTACACAAATCGACAAAACATACAGAATCAACTCGTGGTACGCCAAACAAAAGCATCTACCAAGGGATATTGTCATATATTTTACCACAAGAGCTCTACGGAACAGAATTATACAAGCAACGTTTAACAATAATCTTATGGTGAATGGTCAGGAACTAAAGATTTGGAAAGAAATCCCCTCTAAAATGCTTAAAGCCAGGAAAAGCTATACTTTTTTGATTGATGAATTTAAGAGATTAAATTTACAATATAAATGGGAAGCACCAGTTGGAGTAACAGTGAAATTTTCTGGAAAAAGATACCGGCTCAACACGATAAAAAAAGCTACTGAATTTTATGTCAATGTTCTAAAGGCTGATATATCCAAGATTCCAGAAGAAGGGTGTATGAAAATAAAAGAGGAGGAGGAGGGGAAGCCACCTTCGATGGATCAAAAAGAAATAGACTCAAAAATCCAAAAGGAGTGCCTGAATCAGATAGCTGGGGAAGAGGAGATGGAGGTTTGGGAGCAGACGGGAGACGACTTGACAAATTTGAATTTATTGAACTATTAAAAGATGAACTATCAAGATACAAAACAATGTGATGTTGAAATATATTGGATGGATAGAGACTAATATGATTGTATTTTATCTTTTCCCTATCTAATGATTACTTATGCAATATTTAGTTAAGTTTTATATAATTTTGAAGTTATTTTTAATGTTGATAATATTAGATATATATAGTTTGTTGAAGATTTGTTTATTGTTTATTCTTCTTTTATTTTCTTTTTTTGTTTATTGAAGTTAGCGAATTAATTTAGAATAATATTATCTTATTAATATCATGATGAAATTTAATATTTGATGATTACTTATGTAACATTTAGTTAAGTTTTATCTTAGAGGTTATTTCTAATGTCAATAATATTAGTTTAAGATTTGTGTATTTTATATTTAGTTATTACTTATGTAACACTTACCTTGTATAAGATAGAGGACTGAAGGGAGGAGGTAGGAGGTTTGTTTGTTTGTAGTGTTAAAGAGTTTTCTCTTTCTTTCTTTCTTTTTTTTTATTTTCTTTCTTTTTTTTCTCTCTCTTTTTTGTATCTTTACTATTGTATACAAATGCGATATATTAGTACTGTATAGTTTGGAGTTGAAGTTTTTTTAAAAATAGTGTTCTTTTTTTCCTTTTTCCTTTTTCTTTTTATTAACAATTTAAACTTATTATTATGCCCTGTATTATCTCTGGGAAGTCCGGGGGGGGGGGGGGAGGTGGGGAGGGAAGGGGGTGGGTCTGGGGGGGGGGAAATAAAAATGTTTGTACTTTGGATTTAATATTTTGTTACCACTTATGTAAGTTTGTACTAATAAAACTTTTTTGAGAAAAAAAAAACAATTTGCAAATACAAAAAATATAGAAAAACAATTTAAAAGCAGATAAAAAGAATAGATTTAAAAACTCATACATGCTCTCTCATGGCCGGATCTCTTCCGTTATAACTATGAGATCAATGGCCTTCAGCCTGCCGGAAGAGCCAGGTCTTGATCGCTTTTCGGAAGGCCAATAGGGTGGGGATTGTTAAGGGTGAGAATAAATCTCATAGAGGTGATTTAGATCTTTTCTTGGAATTCAGACAGTTAGAAATAAAGCCGAGATTAAAAGTCTAATAGAAAATATTTATTTCGGTACAAAAACAATAAATTCTGAATAATTACATTTTTGCTAAGAAAATGCGACCGTTCCGGTCAAGAGCCAAGTCAAAGAGAATAAATGGTGGTTTAGGAATGCACACATGCGTACAACTCATATCACGTGTTCTGTCTGTATTGGAATGTACCATAATATTAGGATACGGGTGCATCACCCTGCATAGACATACAACTGACAATATTCACTACGTGACAGGGATGGTCTGGATCTCCGGAGGTAGCTGGTTCCAGAGAGCCGGGGCAGCCACAGAGAAGGCCCTCCCCTGTGGGCCCGCCAGCCTTCCCCTTCCTCTATTCTCTTCCTCCATTCTCTTCCTCCATTCTCTTCCTCTTCCTCCTCCTCCTCCTCCTCCTCCTCCTCCTCCTCCTCCTCCTCCTCCTCCTCCTCCTCCTCCTCCTCCTCCTCCTCCTCCTCCTCCTCCTCCTCCTTTTGTATTTCGAAGCCAGAATGGCAAATCTGATAAGGTCAGAGGTCCATAACTTACTTTTGGGACCAGCAAGAAGGGTTTTGAAGATGGGAACTGAAGCAGAAAATACCACCAACATTTGGTGGCCAAATGGTCAACTATATTAGGCTTTTGATGGAGAGTATTGAGAACGTTTTAAGGGTAGGAACAGAAGAGACACCACCCCTATTTTCCATTTTCCATCTACATATATATTTTTAAAATCACCATCACCACAAAACCCAAACCATACAGTTGGGCTTGTGGCTCTTGGTTGTCCCCCCTCTTCAAAGTAGCACTGGCTATGCAGAAAAAGAGAAGAGCAGGCCATCAGCTCAGAGATGGAAGACCTTCAACGATGTTGTGAAGGCAACCGTCTAAATATTAAAAAATAATGATTCGTCCGTGGATGGAGCAATTCGGGACTTTTCGGCAGATGGGATGAGTGGGGAGTTTCCTAAAGTGGAAAAAAAAAGTAAAAATTATGTAACTGACAATCTAGACCCCTTCTTGGTTTCCTTGAGGAGATGCGTCAACCTCCCTAACGGCAGGATTTTAGATGGCAAACAGATTGAAGACTTGAGGATAAATATTTCTCTTGGGAAAGAGGAGATCCTTTCTATAAATCATCTTTGAGCAAATAGGATGATCAAAGGCCTGGAGATTAAAACAGATGAACGGTTGCGGGAATTGAGTATGGCCAGTCTAGAGAAATGAAGGACTAGGGGTGACATGATAGCAGTATTCCATATTCGAGGGTCTGCCCCAAAGAAGAGGGGGTCAATTTATTTTCCAAAGCATCAGAAGGCAGGACAAGAAACAACGGATGGAAATTACTCAAGGAGAGAAGCAGCCTAGAATTAAGGAGAAACTTCCTAACAGTGAGAACAATTAACCAGTGGAACAACTTGCTTCCAGAAGTTGTAGGAAACCTTCATCACTGGAAGTTTTTAAGAAGAGACTGGATAGTCACTTGTCTGTGATTATATAGGGTTCCTGCTTGAGCAGGAGGTTGGACTAGAAGACCTCCAAGATCCCTTCTAGCTCTATTCGGATGGATGGATGGATGGATGGATGGATGGATGAATCTTCTCATCAGGAAGCCAAAGTATCTGAGCTTCAGCTTCAATATCTGTCCTTCCAAAGAACAGTCATGGTTGATTTTACAGTACAGTACCTTTTAACTTTTTATGCAACTGATATGGTTGGATAGATGTATTTACTATCCAACCATATCAGTTGGATAGCTAACACAGTTCTAAGCTGCATTAACAGAAGGATAGAATCAAGATCACGCGAAGTGTTAATACCACTTTATAATGCCTTGGGAAGGCCACACTTGGAATACTGCATTCAGTTTTGGTCGCCACGATGTAAAAAAGATGTGGAGACTCTCGAAAGAGTGCAGAGAAGAGCAACAAATTAGGGGACTGGAGACTAAAACATGAAGAACGGTTGCAGGAACTGGGTATGTCTAGTTTAATGGAAAGAAGGACCAGGGGAGACATGATAGCGGTGTTCCAATATCTGAGGAGTTGCCACAAAGAAGGGGGAGTCAAACTATTCTCCAAAGCACCTGAGGGTAGAACAAGAAGCAATGGGTGGAAACAAATCAAGGAGAGAAGCAACTTAGAACTAAGGAGAAATTTCCTGACAGTTAGAACAATTAACCAGTGGAAGAACTTGCCTCCAGAAGTTGTGAATGCTCCAACATTGGAAGTTTTTAAGAAGATGTTGGACACCCATTTGTCTGAAGTAGTGTAGGGTTTCCTGCCTAAGCAGGGGGTTGGACTAGAAGACCTCCAAGGTCCCTTCCAACTCTTGTTGTTTGTTGTTGTTGTTGTTATTATCATCATCATCATCATCATCATCATCATCATCATCATCATCATCATCATCATCATCATCATCATCATCATCTTCCTCTGATATGGGATGAATCCAGGAAAATACAGGCTATCTGAAAACCTCTTTAGTCTCCCACGGTTAGGTGGAGAACTTGAGGCTGCCCTTTCTCAACTGAAATCTTCCCAAGAGGGAACATTTTGGGAGTGGTTTGCCATTGCCACCTTCCAAGGGCTGAGAGAGAATGACTGGCCCAAGGTCAGCCCGCTGGTTTGGGACTTATGGTCTTTTGGTTTCCAACTTAGTGTTTTAACCACTGTACCAGACTGGTTCTCTATGCAAGAACTAGCAAGAACATATCATTATGATAAATAAAATATAGAATTCTTGGCTTAAAGCTTTACTAACTTTACTGCCTCCTGTTTACAGGTTAGAACTTTGTATTTAAGTAGAAGAGAAACTTGAAAGGAAAAGGTGGTTTCATTTAATGATAGCCATTAATTACAACAAGAAGGAACCCAAGTGGATTAAAGGGATATGATCTGATTAAGTTGTATAAAACTAATTGAGTAATTAATTGTGCATGGAAATCCTGATATTGCAAGGTGATTAACAATGGCGCGATTAAGCACTTGAAAAATCTTTTCGGCTGACTAGAAATTGGAGTCATAAAAGTCTGTAGAAAAAGGTTCCCCTTTCTCTCAAGTCGCTACAATTCAGTGTTATTTTAGGAAAATCTGGTCCAGCTAAACTTTGGACTCCGTTGTAAATCTTTGGATTGATATGGGGGCTAGAAGGACCACGTTTGTATGCAAAGACCTCAGGATCAGACAATGCACATAAAAACCAGGTTCTAAGAGATGAGCGGGCTGAGTTGGAGGGCGGCGTTAAACACATCATCAGTTTGGAATCATTGTGCACCATGTCATATCTAGCTCCGGTTTAGCTTGGATGATTAGTTGCTCAGATCCTTGTGTTTAGGTGGCAAGAATAAACTCTTCAGTGCTTTGAACTCAACTCCTGTTCCTGGTTACTTGCACCCGACCCAGGGGGAGCTTCAATTGCATCGTTGTGGCCATGACCTCGCCTTTTTTTGATCACGGCCTGTGGACATCCCTAAGCACGTTCATTACAGTAATACTCCACAGATGTTAGCCCTCACCTTACTGATGTCAACCACCCCATCATTGAGAAATGTCCAATGCGTAGTCCATCAGGGTGGGTGGGGAACCCCCCCCAAAAAGAGAGGGTTCAATAAGCAGCCATATTGACTTGAAGTTATAGCTGGCAGGTAGGGTATTCTGCTCTGTGATGGGTTTCCCCCCAGTATCTGCAGTAGGAATTTATGACAGTAAAGTGGTCCTCATGTCTCGGCTTGGTGATCTCCAAGTTTGAGAAATGGTCTGGGTGAAACCTTACAGCAGTGGTTCTCAACCTTCCTAATGCCGCGACCCGCTCCCTGCCCCGCGACCACCCCGCCGCCGCGACCCCTGCCCCGCCACTGCCATTTGGGTTCTTTTACCCTCTGCGCATGCGCAAAGCATTCTGCACATGCGCAAAGGGTAAAAGAACCCAAATGGCTGCGTCTGGGCGAAGTCTCCCGACCCCTGTGAAAGGGTTGTTCAACCCCCAAAGGGGTCACGACCCCCAGGTTGAGAACCGCTGCCTTACAGGGAATCCATTCTACCTTGTCCTTTGTTGCTACAGGACAATTGCAGGTTCTGGGATCTGACCAGTTTATTGTTTAAGATGTCTGTTAAGATTCTGCACTGAAAGACAGTTGGCTTTTCTTTCCTTCCTTCCTTCCTTCCTTCCTTCCTTCCTTCCTTCCTTCCTTCCTTCCTTCCTTCCTTCCTTCCTTCCTTCCTTCCCTCCCTCCCTCCCTCCCTCCCTCCCTCCCTCCCTTTCCCATCAAATTCCTTCCTTCCTTCCTTCCCTCCCTCCCTTTCCTATTAAATTCCATAATTCCTCCCTCCCTTCCTCCCTTTCCCATCAACTTCCTCCCTCCTCCCTCCCTCCCTCCCTTTCCTATTAAATTCCATAATTCCTCCCTCCCTCCCTTCCTCCCTTTCCCATCAAATTCCTCCCTCCCTCCCTCCCTCCCTCCCTTTCTTGCCAAGATTGAACTTTATGCTTGTTAATATTTATATTATGTTAATCCAAATTACTCAACTTTTTATTTTCAGGTCTAAGCATTCTAGAAAGCGGATATTGGATGAGACAATCTTTTCATTTGCAATTTTTTAATTCCCACTGAGTCATCAGAAATTTCCAGTGTCTACCACACCTTGGGGCTTTGCTCATCCAAACCAGACAGTGCTGCGTTAAATCCTGTTTATTTAGTTTAGTGGTGGGTTGCTTTTTTTTTGGTAAAATTGCTTCAAATTGGACAGATATTTTTTTTTAAAGAAAAAGGAACCTTTGATCCCCTAGGAGAAACATTCTATTGAAAAAAATATCCACTCTTTTATCTGGTTTCCAAGACTTACAGTACGTTCCACGCCACCATAATTCACTTGATTGAGAACATATGCAAAGGTGATCCACAATTGCACCATTTCCTGGATCTATGTTTTTTATTGATCACTTTGTGATCACTCTGTGCCCACTCAAGTGTTAAATTGAATTCCAAGCATATCTATACATCCATTGGGGTTAAACTAGGGCAGGGGTGTCAAACTCAATTTCATTGAAGGCCGCATCAGGGTTGTGTTTGACCTCGGGTGTGTGTGTGTGGTCAGGGTTGGCGTGGCCATCTTGACGTCACTTGTGTCAGGGGCCCCTGTGGCCCGAGTGCTCTGCCAGCGGGCTGCCGAGGTCCATTTTCGGCTGGGACGTCCTGCAACCCTCTGCCAGCGCAAACGGAGCTTGGGCAGGGAGCGCACAGCCCTCGTGAGCTCCGTTTTCGGCCATGACGGCTTCCTGCATGAGAAGCGAAATGTCTTCAAAGAAAATTGAACACACTTGAGAATGTCCAGAGATACTTCACAAGAAGAGTATTACATTCCTCTGTTCACAACAGAATACCTTATGAAACCAGACTTGAAATTTTGGGACTTGAAAATTTAGAACTATGCCGCCTTCGATCTGACCTAAGTGTAGCTCACAAAATGGTCCGCCACAACGTCCTACCTGTTAATGACTACTTCAGCTTCAACCGCAATAATACACGAGCTCACAATAGATACAAACTTAATGTAAATAGCACTTATAGCAATAGCACTTTACTTATATACCGCTTCATAGTGCTTTACAGCCCTCTCTAAGCGGTTTACAGAGTTCAGCATATTGCCCCCAACAATCTGGGTCCTCATTTTACCGACCTCAGAAGGATGGAAGGCTGAGTCAACCTTGAACCGCTCCAGACTTGATTGCAAACAATTCGACTTCAACAACGGAGTGGTCAATGCCTGGAACACTTTACCTGACTCAGTAGTTTCTTCCCCAAACCCCAAAAACTTCAACTTCAGGTTATCTACCATCGACCTCACCCCATTCCTAAGAGGTCGGTAAGGGGCGTGCATAAGCGCACAATCGTGCCTACCGTTCCTGTCCTAATGTACCCATATATTCATACCCCTTTTACTCTTATTCATGCTTGTACTATTACATATATATTCAATCATGTTTTACTGTTTATACTTTGCTTATAATCATATATGCTTGACAAATAAACAAATACAAATACAAATACAAATACAAATACAAATACAAAAACCAGAAAGTCCAGTTGCCTCTTGAAAAAGCACCTTTGGGCATCTTCCCGTGTGACTTCTTTTGACCCAACTCTATTCCGCCACTACAGTAAGAAGATCTGTCTGAGTTAGTGACTCACTGGGTTAAATGCCTTGAGGGAACAAAGTTAAACGTGTTTCATTTGAAGGACGGAATTGGGGGGTTGCTGTTATTGGGCATTACAAATTTCAAGATCAATTGAATTAAAGGATGGCTACAGAAGCTATAAGTAGTGTTACCGATCAAATTGATGGTTGATTCTCCAAACAAATCTGCCGCTAGTAAACAGAATGCAAAGTTTGCAATGAAATGCCACTTTTGCTAACTTCTTCAAAATCATTGCAAGCAATCTTTTGTTACTTTATGGGTCCTTCAAGAATTATGCATAGCTAAAGTTCTTTAAAATAAATTTATTTATTTATTTATTTATTTGTGAGATTTATATACCGCATCACAGTGCAAGCACTCTCTAAGCGGTTCACACCATTAAGCAATGTATATACTGTATTTACATTGCCCCCAACAATCTGGGTCCTCATTTTACCTACCTCGGAAGGATGGAAGGCTGAGTCAACCTTCAGCCGGTGAGATTTGAACCGCTGACCTGCGGATCACAGTCAGCTAAAGTGGCCTGCAGTACTGCCTCTAACCGCTGCGCCACCTCAGCTCTATAAGGAATAAGGAAACCCAGTGTCAATGCTCCGTACGGTTATTTTCCTGCAAACCATCACATTTCTCTCCGATCTTTCAGTTTTTTGGCGTATCATTTCTAGCTTCTAAACTGTTTTTTTTTCTTACCAGCTGGCCACCAGCAATTTCATCCTGGTTTCTATTTCACATTCACGAGCAGAACATTCCCCTCCCCCGGTTAAGGTGGGGAGTGGTAATTAAAAGTTGCAGCAGGGAAATGATAGAGAATGGTTTGACAATGAAACTATCCTTATGTAATCCTGATCTAACTGCGATTGTTGACTTAGGTGGCGGCTGGTGCGTCTACGCTGCAAACAGATTCCTGAAATGTCTGTTCCATGTGTCGTAGCAGTGGCCCAAATTTCGGGAAGACTGACCACTGCGTAAGTGGTTTGACAAAGACCTCAGGGCACCAAATATGCTGGAAAAAGTTGAACAAACAAACTTGTGTGTAGAAATGTAGTCCATGGCGACCATTTGATGATGTCCCCTGCAGTTAAGGATGGTCTCTCCTCTTTCTTCTCTCTCTCCTCTGTTTCTCTTTCTCTCCCCCTCTCTCTTATCTCTGCTTCTCTCTTCTCTCTCCTCTCTTCTCCCTTCTCTCTCCTCTCTTTCTCTCTCTCCTCTCTTTCTCTCTCTCCCCTCTCCTCTCTCCTCTCTCTCTCTCTCTCACCTCTCTCCTCTCCTCGCTTCTCCCTTCTCTCTCTCCTCTCTTCTCCCTTCTCTCTCCTCTCCTCTCTCTCCCCTCTCTCCTCTCCTCTCTCTTTCTCTCTCTCCCCTCTCCTCTCCTCTCTCTTCTCTGCTGTTGTCAACTTAGTAACACAGATGTTAAGTGAATCTGGATTCCCCATTGACATTGCTTGTCAGAAGGTCACAAATGGGGATCGCGTGACCCCGGGACACTGCGACCGTCATAAATATGAGTCCATTGCCAAGCATCCGAATTTTGATCACATCACCCTGAGGATGCTGCCACAGTGCGAAAAATAGTCATGCCACTTTTTTCAGTGCCATTATAACTTTGAACCATCACTCAATGTTGTCAATTCAGGATTTCCTGTATTTTCTGGAAATAGTCATAGCTAGGTCCTATTGAGAGTAAGCAAACATTCAGGCCTGCACTCATTTCTACTATTTCTACGAAAACCCAGTTTTAAAATCGTAGTTTTTTTTTTTAAGAAAGCAATCATTTTTAGAGAATTTTGCATTTGCCATGCGTCCATCCCACTTCCTGGATTAACTCCAGATGTAGAAAATGTGTACGTAAGGAAAAATAATAATAATCAGGCTGTAATGCAATCAGTTGTCATAATACTGGGTTGTTTGCTTAATGATGGTTTCCTCTAGCCTTCCCCAGGCCACTGTGGTCTGTGTTTTTCTCTGTTGAGGATATTTCCATCGGAAAGAGATCTTTTCCCCTCGCAACCTTAGTCCCAAGTCTGACTCTTCCCTACGGAATTCAGGGCAACGCTAAAAGTTAAAGACTCCTGTCTGTGTGCTACACAAATGTAAACAATTACAATCCAGGAATATTATTGCCTAGAAACAGCATACCGCTTTCTATCCTAAATTGCCGTGGCCGGCCAGCCCACGCTCCTCCCAATCATGATTTTTGGAACTGGGGAAAAAAAATGGCACGGACAAATGTTTATTGTTGTAGGAGAGCCAGCCAGACCAGGGTGAAGTCAACGTTTTGGGGTCCTGGCAGCTGCTGCAGTTGGGAGAGGTCTCCGTATGCGTAAAGAAATCCTCTTCGGTTCTTCTAGAGAAGTGCAGAGAAGACATCTCGGAAGAAACACAAAGAAAATCACAGCAGAAACTGTTGTGATGCTAACCTCCCCTTTGAAGCTTTAGCCACCTCTACCAGATGCTGTAGATATCTCCAGGATCTGGGATGTCCCAAAGGTGCTTTTTTCAGGAGGCTACTGGACTTTCTTGTTTTTCTCTGAAGACGTTTCGCTTCTCATCCAAGAAGCTTCTTCAGTTCTGAGAAGCTTCTGGACTGAAGAAGGTTCTTGGATGAGAAGCAAAACGTCTTCAAGGAAAAACAAAGAAACTCCAGTTGCCTCTTGAAAAAGCACCTTTGGGACAACCATGACCTGGATGACTGCGAATCTCCATAGACATTCCCTTGAAAATATTTTGCTTCTCATCCAGGTAGTTTCTTCAATTTTGAAGAAGAAGAACTGAGGAAGCTTCTTGGATGAGAAGCGAAATGTCTTCAAAGAACAAACAGAAACTCCAGTTGCCTCTTGAAAAAAGCACCTTTGGGACAACCATGACCTGGAGGACTGAGGATCTCCATTGACATTTAGGATCTAGGATCTGTCTCCTTATCACAGGAGCCAGGTGGGGTTCCTCCCGGTTCGGACCGGATCGCTTGAACTGGTAGTGATCTGCTGGTGACATCACTGTCGGTGCCGGTCCGTGTGCACCGCCATCTTTTTTTGGGGATTTTGTGTGCATTTTTCCCCTTCCGTGGCTTGAAAAAGCACCCGCCCGCCCACGGGTGAATTCTGACCTTTATTTCTTCGCCCGAAGCACAGCTGATGAGCTCCTCAGCTGTGTTTCGGGCTCATTCCTGCTTCCGAGCATGCGCGGAAGCCAAATCGCACGAGGGGACGCGATGCGAACAGGTGGCGAAGGTAAGTTGAACCCACCCCTGACAGGAGCAGTATGTATGATAAGAGTTGAATGGTGGTATACTGTGAATTTGGGTTTATGCTGCACCAAAACTATCAGTTTTTATTTTGGAAATTAGAAACTGTTAGGAGATTTTTGCATGCTATAAAGAAGAACCTAATAATATTCGGCCCAAATGTATCATAGTTTCTAATTTACTTATTCGTTTATCTGTGCCTTCCAGACAGTTTTAGAACTTAAGAAATTAAGGAGCCGAGGTGGCGCAGCGGTTAGAGGCAGTACTGCAGGCCACTTTAGCTGACTGTGATCCGCAGGTCAGCGGTTCAAATCTCACCGGCTCAAGGTTGACTCAGCCTTCCATCCTTCCGAGGTAGGTAAAATGAGGACCCAGATTGTTGGGGGCAATATAAATATACATTGCTTACTGGTGTAAACCGCTTAGAGTGTGCTTGCACTGTGAGGCGGTATATAAATGTCACTAAATAAATAAATAAATAAATATTCAGCAGATATATACTCATTGTGCCCAGAGAGAGAAATATCTGCCTCTACCATCTACAGGAAGTTGTGAGTTCGATCCTATGCAGATGTAGGGTCTCCTGCTTGGGCAGGGGGTTGGACTAGATGACCTGCAAGGTCCCTTCCAACTCTGTTAATCTGATCTACTGATGTTCCTTGATGCCAAATGAAAATGTGGTGGGTACCAAATTGACTTCAACAAGTCTTGGAAAAAACCTCTTCACAAACAATATTTTCCATTTTTATGCAAACTTCCTTTAGAAAATCAACAGCTGGTTTACAGGACTTGGAAAGCAAACAACCTGAAATGCAAGACTTACGTCTTGCACGTTGCACTGTGAGGCGGTATATAAATCTCACAAATAAATAAACTTGTGAGAATCCAAAGAAAATCCTGCAGTTTTCTTGGCAAGATTTCAGCAGTGGTCCCAAAGGGGCTTCTAGCATCAGGCTAGAAACCAGGAGACTGTGAGTTCTAGTCCTACTTTAAGCACAAGGCCAGCTGGTTGACTTTGGGCCAGTCACTCTCTCTCAGCCCTAGGAAGGAGGCAATGGCAAGCCACTTATGAAATGTCTGTGGAGATTCTCAGTCATCCAGCTCATGGTAGTCCCAAAGGTGCTTTTTCAAAAGGCAACTGGACTTTCTTACATTTTTTTTCTTGAAGACGTTTCGCTTCTCATCCCAGAAAGCTTCTTCAGTTCAGTTCGGCTGGCTGGGGAATTCTGGGAGTTGAAGTCCAGCCATCTTCAAAGTTGAAAAACCCTGATCTAGCTAATTCGGTGGTGAGCCTCTGATAATGTCGATTGTCCCCGGATGTCTACAGCATTGAGTTTGAAAGTCTCTGTGGTCAGCAGTCTACAAATACTATAATTTCTGTGTGGGAATATTTCCACAGGCAGTTGTCTTTGGCTAATGAATATGTATGGGCTGTAACATTTGAATTGGCGTTCGATTGTTTGCTCAGCGGCAAAACATGCAGTTAAATACAGCATCAAGTCAAAGCTGTAAGTAATCTCTCCCCGTGGCATACACAAAGCCAAATTAAACTGTGTTTTTTAAGTTTAGGCAATTGCTAGTGTGCTAATTGCACAAACACGATGGCATTCCATGGCTGCAGGACACCCACATGAAATGCTCCTCAACATGTTTGACCTACTGGTGGAAAGAACCATGGAAGAAAATTTTCATTAGATATCAGGATTCTGGGAGAGTTAAAATTAGCCACTAAATATCCTGGTCTTTTTAAACTAACCAAACTAAGCAGAAACGTAGGGTAAACAGGCAACTGTTCTAATATTGGCATCATATCATACTTATGTCAGGAATATAAATCCTTCCAGCCTCCACTATTCAGCCAGAACTGAAGAAGCTTCTTGGATGAGAAGCAAAACACCTTCAAGGAAAAACAAAGTTCAGTTGCCTTTTGAAAAAAAAAACAGCATCTTTGAGACAACCATGATCTGGATGACTGAGAAGCTCCATAGACATTAAGGTGGGTAGGTTTCCAGACCTGCTTTGCAAAACTTAGTGTGACCACTTGATGACAGCAAAGAGCAAGGGTTCTCTCAATCTCTTTATTGCCATCTAGTGGTTGCACAGAGTTTTAAGGGTCGGATCAAGAAATCCCAAGATGAGCTAAGGGCCACTATCTAAATATCCAGAAGTGAGGCTGGATCCTGAAGAACCATCAAATTAAAAACTATGGCATCCTCCTTGAGACTAATCCATCCATCCATCCATCCATCCATCCATCCATCCATCCTTCCTTCCTTCCTAGGTCTACCTTGTCCTCTGTTGCTACAGGACAATTGCAGGTTCTGGGATCTGACCAGTTTATTGTTTAAGATGTCTGTTAAGATTCTGCACTGAAAGACAATTGGCTTTTCCTTCCTTCCTTCCTTCCTTCCTTCCTTCCTTCCTTCCTTCCTTCCTTCCTCCCTCCCTCCCTCCCTCCCTCCCTCCCTCCCTCCTTTCCTTCTTTCCTTTCCTTTCCTTTCCTTCTTTCCTTTCCCTCCTCTCCTCCTCCTCCCCTCCCCTCCCCTCGGCTAATGAATAAAATCTGCAGAAAAAAGAGAAATACATTTTGCCACTTTTCAAATAAGTTCAAAAATACATATTCTTCTATGGTACAGTATGAAACACAGCATGTTGAAGGATAAAACTATTATCCATATTGGGCCTACCCTGTAAGTTCTTTCAATGCAATTTCTCACAGTTCTAAAAAAAATATCCTTTAAAATAACAAATTATATTATAAGATTGCCCACCTACGTACAAGCCTGAGAATATGTTATTTCTCAGACTTAGTTAATTTTTTTTGAGTCTGGGAACTTTTTCATTCCCTAGGAAGAGAAATCACATAAAACATCTTTGAATTTATGAAAACAAATCTTGATTTTCCTGTAGTTCCTCTGTATATCAACAGCCCAGTTCTACTCAAAGGCATAACCCAGTGAATCTAATGAAACCTACTCTCAAGTAAATATGTATAGGATTGCATTCTAAGTGCAATAGGTTTTTTTCTTCATTCACATTTACAAGCCTTTCTCGCTTCCCAGGCTTACACCTGAACATCAATTTATTTCAAGTTTTGGACCTGTGGAATTAGATAGTCAAGCCCAATCTTCTTTTGTTCTTTAGGCTTTCTAACTTCCTTTCTACAGATATTAGTTACAAGTTGACCTCAACTTACAGGAATTCATACGTGCACACTTCAAATCCAAGAATACACTAAGGTAGAAGCTTGTCCACCTCAAGGATAAAAAAATCCAGACACAAACTGAGCAATGTGGTATAGGCAGTACGATGCGTTGAGCCATGTGCAGAGCTCTACATTGGGGAAACAAAACAGCCACTTCACAAACGCATGGCACAACATAGGAGAACAAACCCATTCAGAACTTCCATCTGCATTTGAAAGACAACGGCCACTCTTTTGAAGACATCAAAGTCCACGTTTTGGACAGAGAGGACTGCTGGTTTGAAAGAGGGGTCAAAGAGGCCATCTAGGTCAAAATTGAACGGCCCTCTCTCAACAAAGGGGGAGGGATATGACATCATCTATCTCCAGTCTACAACACACTCCTTTCAGCAGTTCCAAGAAGGCTCCACACCCATTTGCACCACTCAGGTGACCCTGAGGACACAGATAGACTTCCAAGTGGCCTCAATGACTCTCTAAAAGGATGCAAATGACCAGCTGTGTGCAAGGAGTATAAATCCTTCCATTCTTCACCATTCAGCCAGAGCTGAAGAAGCTTCTTGGATGAGAAGCGAAACATCTTCAAAACAAAAAACAAGGAAGTCCAGTTGCCTCTTGAAAAAGTACCTTCGGGACAACCATGACCTGGATGACTGAGAATCTCCATCAACGTGACTTATGACCATTTTCCACACTTATGACCATTGCAGCATCCCCATGGTCACATGATCAAAATTCAGATGTTTGACAACTAGTTCTTATTTATGCTGGTTCCAGTGTCCCGGGGTCATGTGATCCCCTTTTGTGACCTTCCGACTAGCAAAATCAATGAAGCCACAACCATGTTACTAATTTAACAATTACAGCAATTCACTTAGCAACTGGGGCAAGGCAGGTCATAAAATGGGGGCAAAACTCATTTAACAAAATTCTCACCTAGCAACATAAATGCTGGGCTCAATTGTGGTCGTAAGGCAAGGTGTTCTGATCCAGCTCCCCAAACATGACCAACTCAAAGATTTCTTTAATTAGGAGTGCCAGCAGCCCCGGCAAAAAGTTTCTCTCACCGCAAGCTAACAAGTCTGTCCGGCTGGGAGTTGAATAGTTATCTGCCACATCTATTCATCTCCGCCTCCTGCCTTTTATCCCCAGAGCTAGGGTGGGGCTTCGCTAGCAGCGGTGGCTCTTCCATCCCAAGGACCGGCCCATAGATTTCCACTGCTCTCCTCTCCTCTGCCTTCTGCACATCCGCACGTCAGGCACTGGACCCAGCTGTTCCTCCTCTTCCTCATCAGCCACCTCCAGACCTGGGGGCTGTGGACTCTCCATCTGAGGGCTGATGGACGGCCCAGGCTCCGCCTCTGTCTCTTTTCTCTCTGCCAGCTCCATTCTCTCTTCCCCCTCGGAGCTCTCAGGTTGCCTTGATGCTGACCCTGACTCCCACACCGCCTCCTCCTCCTCCGATTCGGCTGCTGGAGGGGCCGGTGGCTAACAGGCCACAACACAGGAACTACATTTACTTGATTGTACCATCTTTCTGATTGCAGCCATCTTGTGTTTCCTACACATGTCCCTTTTAACTCTTAATTCTATTAGAAGTGGGAAGACTTACAACCACATGTATAACTTACGACCTCCAAGGCCCCTTCCAACTCTATTATTCTGTTATTCAGTAGCTGTGGTGCCTAGTAAATCCAGGAAGTTAAAGATGTGAATTTTAGGGGCTTTCAGATCAGAAAGGTCTGGCGTGGGGAATTGCATTATCCTTGCCAATTGTGATCTGTTCAGTAAATCACAGTTTTTTTTAAATAGTCTTTTTCCTCTGCAAGGTTTTTCCAATTTAAATTTGTTTTTTAAAAAAAGAAAACAATTTTTCACCTCCCCTCCAAACCCAGTGAGATGACAGGAACACCACCCAGAAATATATACTGAATTCCTTGATAGAGCTGATAACAATTTGTCCACATTCTCTTTTCATTGATTCAGTGTTTAGACTGAAATCGGAGATTTTAATACCCCTTGGCTGAACTCTACAGCTCTAGGAAAAAATAAGGGGGAAGAAAAATCAGGATATTGAATCTTGAATGTATGATAACAATCATATAATCCAGGTTTCTTTTTATTCTCAAACGAGAGGCGAAAATTATTCATTTGACTCTTAATTGCAGACGATTCATGGATGGGTGTTCTTCGCTTCGGTTGTCATCTGCCACAACTTCCTTATCACCGTGACTTATTTATCAAGATTTGCACTATTAGAGTGCCAATCTTGATGCATAAATCACGGTGATATATAAGTGTTGGCATAGCCATCGTTCTCTACTATTAGAGAAACTTTGCAGTACGTTTGAGGGCTGGCAAATCTCTCTCTCTCTCTCTCTCTCTCTCTCTCTCTCTCTCTCTCTCTCTCTCTCTCTCTCTCTCTCTCTCTCTCTCTCTCTGTCTCTCTCCCTCTCTCTGAATCCCAAACCCACATCCTTTGCTTCCACATAAAGTTTTCAGCCCTGCAAAATGATGTCAAAGAAAGCAAATTCTTCGAGGCCCCGAGTGACAGAAAAATGACAAATCTATTTGGAAATGCTCTTTGCTTTTCTTTTTCTTTTGGAGGAAGATGTTATGAATCCTTCATAAGCATATCGGGAGGGAGTGAAATATCCTTTTTAAATGGGTCACATGCCGCATTTTGCTCCTCGGTTTGTTTTCTTCCGAGTTATTTTGCTATGGTTCTTGCTGGGACAGCCAGGGATTATTTGACCACTTCCCTTTAGCAATTAAGGAATAAAACCACTTGCTTACGCAGAAGGAGATCATCGTACCTCACCCCAGAACGGGGCAGGAAAGCCAAGCCGAGTGTTATTCCCAGTCTGATCACGTGACGGACTTAAGAAAGATGACACAGGTCAGAGAGTGTGAGTGTTGGCTTGCAACGGCTTCAGAATGCAGGATTTGCACCGCATTTTCTCGGGCACGAGTCAATGTAATAACCGACTTGCTTAACAACATACGTGATGTTGTGTGTGCGTTCAAAATACAGGCGGTTCTCGACCTCGCAGGCGAGACCAGAATTTATGTTGTTAAGCAAGTCGGTTATTCAATGAGTCCTGCCCGAGTTTGCAACGCTTTTTGCCACGGTGGTTAAGCGAAGCATTGCAGCCGTTAATTGAATCCCGTGGTCTTTAAGCGAATCTGGCTTCCCCTATAGATTTTGCCTGACAGAAGCAGGGTTTTTTTGGATGATGCAACTGTGAATGCGATGAGCAACAATGAATTTTGTTTAAAAAATAATTTTTATTGAAATATAAACATTAAAAAGGACAAACAAACATTAAACAAAACACTATATGTACCTATGTGTACATATATACATGTCAACCTCTACGGTAAACGTCTTCACGTTATCTTTTTACTTATATATATATCTGTATAACTATATATATAACTATATATATCATATTTTCCTTATAATTTTTATCTAAGTATAAATTAATAGGTAGATACATACATTTATAATAATTAAACTTATCAATTCCTCTATAGATTCATAAGTTATATATCAGTCTAAAACGTAATAATTGGAAAAATTTTAGAATGTGCAGAATTAGACAAATTAACAATGGAATTAAATCAGAAAGAAAATTCGGAATTCTTTGAAATTTGGAATTCTTTTTATAATTGGCTGGAAAGGAGAAAAAAAGAGCAACAATGAATTTTGATCATATGACCAAAATAACAGAAGTTGGAAGGGACCCTGGAGGTCTACTAGTCCAACCCCCTGCTCAAGCAGGAGACCCTATGGCATTCATGCCAATCTCTTCTTGAAAACCTCTAGTGGTGGAGCACCCACAGCATCTGGAGGCAAGCTGTTCTACTGGTTCCACTGACCATGGGCATGCTAATACGGTTGCGTTAGTGCTGGTTTTCAGTCCCTTTCTTCAATGCTGTGGTAACTTTGCACAGACACTAAACAAATGGTTGAAAGTTGTGGACTATTCGTATTTCTGTGCTGTCCTTTGGGTTCTTTTTCAAACCCTTCTAGATGAGTTCTATTATTAAATGGAATATTTCTTCCAGATATCAGAGCAGGGGTCCCCAAACTTGGCAACTTTAAGACTTGTGGACTTCAACTCCCAGAATTCTCCAGCCAGCTATGCTGGCTGGAGAATTCTGGGAGTTGAAGTCCACAAGTCTTAAAGTTGCCAAGTTTGAAGACCTCTGTATTAGAGGCAAGATGATACCAGGAAGTCTTTTTTCGACCAGAATATGGATTATCAAGTTCTCTGGTCTTAAAATGTTGGATTTGAGGGCCATGATGTTCTGTGTAAGAGGGGAAGGAGCAACTCTTGAGGTCAGTTGACAGGAATTCTCAACCTTTCTTTGCCTAAACGTCTATGGAGATTCTCCGTCATCCAGGTCATGGTCATCCCAAAGGTGCTTTTTTCAAGAGGCCACTGGACTTTCTGGTTTTTCTTTGAAGACCTTTCGCTTCTCCTCCAAGAAGCTTCTTCAGCGCTCTTTTCTTTTGAAGACATTTCAGCTGTGGCTAGGGGGACTTTTGCACAGGTTCGCCTGGTGCACCAATTGCGACCCTACTTGGAGAGGGAGGCTCTACTCACAGTCACTCATGCCCTTATCACCTCCTGGCTGGATTACTGCAATGCGCTCTACATGGGGCTACCCTTGAAGAGTATTCGGAGACTACAATTGGTGCAAAATGCAGCTGCGCGAGCTGTGGTGGGTGTGCCTAGATACACCCACGTAACACCCATCCTCCACCAGCTGTATTGGCTGCCCATTAGTCTCTGGATCCAATTTAAGGTGTTGGTTTTGACCTTTAAAGCCCTACATGGCTCAGGGCCAGGTTACCTTCGGGACCGCATCCTGCCGCATACCTCCCTACTACCGGTTAGGTCCCACAGAGTGGGTCTCCTCCAGGTCCCATCGACCAAGCAATGCCGGTTGGCGGGGCCGAGGGGGAGGGCCTTCTCTGTGGGAGCTCCCTCCCTGTGGAACCAGCTTCCCCCGGAGATCAGGACTATCCCCACCCTGCTGGCCTTCCGTAAAGCAATAAAAACTTGGCTCTTCCGGCAGGCGGGGTGAAAGTGAGACCAATCAAATTACATTTGGGTCTCCCCCCTGGTTATGAATGTTGGATGTTTTTTAACTTTTTATAATTTTTAACTTTGAATTTTTAACCTGTTATGTGATTTTATATGTAATAATGGATTTGATATGTTGTTAGCCGCCCAGAGTCCCCCGGGAGTTGGGCGGCATACAAATCTATTTAATTAAATATAAATAAATAAATAAATAAATAAATAAATAAATAAATAAATAAATAAATAAATAAATAAATAAATAAATAAATAAATAAATAAACAAACAAGCAAACAAACAAACAAATAAATAAATAAATAAATTTCACTTCTCATCCAAGAAACTCGACAAGAGAAAGTCCAGCTGCCTCTTGAAAAAGCCCCCTTGGGACTTCCTTGGGCTACATTAGAGAATTTTCTCCCCAAAGCCTGTCTTGGAAGAGGAGGAAGGATCAGGAACTCATAATTACCATATTTTTCGGAGTATAAGACGCACCTTAGTTTTTGGGGAGGAAAATATGGGAAAACAATCTGTCTACCAGGTATTCATCTGGCTAGCATCCTTAGTCTGGTCAGCTTCAGCACATTATTTTATCTCCTGGTTAGGACTTAAAAAAACCTTCTTCTGAGAGAGTAACAATGAAAGAGCCTGCAAGGTAAGAGCTGGGAAGATCTGTTAGCACCTAGTTAGAGCTGGAAAAAAAAAGCTACATTCGAAGTATAAGACGCACCCAAATTTTCAGCCACTTTTAGGGAGGAAAAAGGTGCATCTTATACTCCGAAAAATACGGTAAGTTATGTTAAGGATGGGAGGGAGGCTCAGCGTGAAGTCAGAAGGAAACTTGAAGCTTTACTGCATCCTGGAGACATTTTATGGTATGTTCCGTGTGGTTTATTTATCTTGGTCTTCCTCCGTGTTGAAAGAGTGACCCGCACAGACATAAAAAAAGACATCTCCTCGCTCCAGTGCCTGACCATGGCTTGTGGCTCCATCGCCTGTGGCATTTTCCCAGTCTGCAGGATGCTGTCAGATGTCACGGTGGGACACTGAGATTTAAAAATAGGGTTTATTTAAGCTCGGTCCCTTCGTGGACAGCCTAATAGCCGAAGAGTTGCATTTCTGCAAAATGCAAAGAGTCGATTCCGAAGCGTCCCTACCTAGCAGAAGCTGGGGATGTGAATACTTTGGCGTTGCGAATTTGGCAAAACCGTACGTTTCCTCACTCTCTCTCCCGGCCTCGAGACTGTGGTAAATCATGTGGAGACAAACTAGCCAACCGTGTTTTCTTAAGCTATTGACTAATCCCTGAGTTTCTGTTCAAGACAACTGTGGTGAGGTGGTTCATGAACTTCACAACCCCTTGTCACATCCTATCGCTCCTGGCACGGAATGGCCTGCCAAATCATTTGGTTACCAATGAACTTTGGCTGAAGAGCAAACCTCAAAATGGACCTCCTTTTTCCACCCCGATAGGCCAGTTTTCTTGGGGAGTGTGTGTGTGTGTGTGTGTCAGAGAGAGAGAGAGAGAGAGAGAGAGAGAGAGAGAGAGAGAGAGAGAGAGAGAGAGAGAGAGTGAGGAGGGGAGGGGAGGGGAGGGGAGGGGAGGGGAGAGGAGAGGAGAGGAGAGGAGAGGAGAGGAGAGGAGGGGAGGAGAGGAGAGGAGGAGAAACAAAACTAAAGATTTGGGTGGATTTTTGCTCCTGAAATTGGAAATGAGAAGGTCTCATATCTCTACAATGGAAAAAGATATTCATTCTGAGGTTTGCTCTTCAGCAAATGCTCATTTGTAACTGGGTGAGGTTTAATTCTGGCATTGTTAGCTTGTGCTTGTCTGGGGAGTCATCTTACCAGAATCGGACATGGCTCTATTTTATCTAGTAGCTATCAAGGATCACAAGGAGCAAAGATGGCTCTGTTGAATGTCTATGGAGATTCTCAGTCATCCAGGTCATAGTTGTCCCAAAGGAGGGACAAGTCCTGTTTCAGGAGGCAACTGGACTTTCTTGTTTTTCTCTGAAGACGTTTTGCTCAGTGGTGGGTTCTACTTACCTTCCCTACCGGTTCGCATCGCGCTGGAAGTGCGCTTCGCTCATGCACGTGCCCCCGTCACGTCGCGCAAAGGACCTTCTGCGCATGCCAGCTGCTTTAAGGAAGTGGCCAGCCGGCCATCGCTGCCGGTTTGGTGAGCAGGGGCAAATTCCCCCCCACTGGTACGGGCGAACTGGTCCGAACCGGCAGCAACTCGCCACTGGTTTCACTTCTCATCCTAGAAGCTTCTTCAGCTCTGACTGGATGATGGGGAAGGGAAGGATTGATACTCCTTGCAGACAGCTGGTCATTTGCATCCTTTTAGAGGGTCGTTGAGGCCACTTGGAGGTTTATCTCCTTCCTCCGGGTCATCTGAGTGGTGCTCCTGGTTCCTGTAGTCTGCAATTTTTCCTCTGGAAATCCATTCCTTTTTCCCACACCATTCAAAGAGTCTTCATCCCAAACTGCATAGCTAAAAGTCTGTAGAGATTCTCCTTCATCCAGGTCATGGTTGTCCCAAAGGTGCTTTTTGCAGGAGGCAACTGGACTTTCTTGTTTTTTCTTTGAAGACGTTTCGCTTCTCATCCAAGAAGCTTCTTCAGCTCTGACTGGATGGTGGGGAATAGAAGGATTGATAGTCCTTGCAGACAGCTGGTCATTTGCATCCTTTTAGAGAGTTGTTGAGGCCACTTGGAGGTTTATCTGTGTCCTTGGGGGTCACCTGAGAAGCCCAAATGGGTGTGGAGCCTTCTTTGCTGCAGGATGTTTTCTGCCCTGTGTCCCTTCACTGTTGAAGACAGGAGAAGGTGTTGGGAATGAGTCTGTCTTGTCTGCATCTCAAATTGAAGCACAAATGGTTCCTGTAGTCTGCCATTTTTCTGGAAATCCATTCCTACTCCTGCACCATTCAAAGGGTGTTCATCCCAAAGTGCACAGCTAAATGTCTATGGAGGTTCTCAATCCCCCAGGTTCATGGTTGTCCCAAAGATGCTTTTTTTTCAAGAGGCAACTGGACTTTCCTGTTTTTTTTCTTTGAAGACATTTCACTTCTCATCCAAGAAGCTTCTTCAGCTCTGACTGGATGGTGGGGAATGGAAGAAGCAGCTTCTTGAAGAAAAACAAGAAAGTCCAGTTGCCTCTTGAAAAAGCACCTTTGGGGTGACCCTGTTGCTTAATTGCAGATGGTTGAGCCCAACACTGAGTTTCTCTGTAGTAACCTCACCCTAAGCCAAGCATACTTAGGATGAAATTAGGTCTCAGTACTGGAGCTTGAGGAAAGAGAGTTGGGCTTGGTTTTACTCAGACAAGAATGAAAGCGAATATACAAGGTCCCAGGATAATGTTGTAGGATCCAATCTGGGTCAGTCACCAGGACCAGAGTTTTAGTCTTCTGAGTTTTCGCACTTGTGCTGGAGCCCATCCTCAGGGAACCTTCTCTCTCTCACCAGAATGTATGCTTTGGGCTATACTATGCAATGTATAGTATTTATGTGGTGCCTGGTTGTGTGCAGCTTCTTAGTTGTTGATTGTGGTGTTGGTGGCTGGCTATTAAATCATTGGCTGTTGTGCTGCCAAGTCTTTGCTCCGAAGTACCTGATAAGCTGGTGGTAAATCAGCATTCCTATTGACCGACAAGGGCCCCGTTTCCCAAGCTTCAATTATTTCACTGGCTGTTTTTGTCCCTGCTCGGCCAACAATCTTAGTAGCCGAGAAATTGAATGTATGTCCTCGTTCATTGCAATGTGAGGCTACCAACGAGCTCACCTCGTCTGATCACTCGCTTATGTCTTTGCAGTCGGGTGGCTAGCTTCTTCCCCATCTGTCCTACATAATCACAGGGGCAATCCATGCAGGGGATCCAGTAGATTACATTAGAAGTATCTCCCACCTCCAAGCGATCTTTGCAATGCATGATTTATCTTTGTACGATAGCTTCTGGGCGCTGTGTGATGCCCGCTTGCAGATCTCGGAAGCAGCATTCTACCGCTTCTGAAATGTTTTTGATGTACGGCAAGCTTTGTAGTAAGGAAAGAGAGGTTTCAGTGACTTCTGACGTATGTCAAGATGAGTCCTGTGTCATGTCTTTAAGGACCCCCGTCTTGAAGAAGGCATTGCTAAACATTGCCACGATGACCAGATTATCTCCTTTGACCGTGATTCAGTCATGTTCACATTTTTTTTGCCTTACTGCAGACAGATAGTCTTTTGAAAAATGATACCAATTAAAAATCTATTTACCTTGGCATTAATCATCAGATAAAGGGATGGAAAATCACATCCGGTCAAGTTCTGTCCAGACTTTGACTGACACCGTTGGCTTTCCTCCATTCCTGTTACGTTTGTCACAGGTAGTTTCCTAACGTTCGCCCGACCAACTTTATATCTCAATGTTTTCTATAACCCAAACACATCTTTATGAGTCAATCCCACATCTTCATGCTGTTTGGCTGACCCGATTTCTTTTAATTTTCATTCCAGCAGGGTTGATCATAATAGCAGTGGGTGGTGAAACACGACACCATTACTCTTCATCCCAGATAGTAGATAAAGCAAAAGTTATGGTTATCTAAGGGAGCATGAACATCTCAGGAAAAAGAAGCCACGGAGGGAAACCAATCAAGGAGAGAAGCAACCTAGTTGCACACAGTCTGTAGAGATACTCCATCCTCCAGGTCATGGTTGTCCCAACGGTGCTTTTTTAGGAGGCAACTGGACTTTCTGGTTTTACCTTTTGAAGACGTTTCACTTCTCATTCCTTCCATTCCCCACCATCCTGTAAGAGGCAGAAGAAACTTCTTGGATGAGAAGCGAAATGTCTTCAAAAGAAAAACAAGAAAGCCCAGTTGCCTCCTGAAAAAAGTGCCTTCGGGACTAGTTGCACACACTCTTTGGTGCTTGGAGAATGTATTTATATTTTTCTAAACTGCCCATCTCTCTCAGGATATATAGGATGTTCCATCAATCAGAATAGAGCTGAAAGGGAGCTTGGAGGTCTTCTAGTCCAACCCCCTGCTCAAGCAGGAGACCCCATACCATTTGAGATACGTGGCTGTCCAATCTCTTCTTAAAAACCTCCAGTGATGGAGCACCCACAACTTCTGGTGGCAAACGGTTCCACTGGTTAATTGTCCTCACTGTTAGGAAATTTCTCCTTAACTCCAGGTTGCTTCTCTCTGTCACGATGTGAATATTGTCAGTTGTGAGTCTATGCAGGGTGATGCACCCCTATCCTAATATGATGGTACATTCCAATACGAGCAGAACACGTGATATGATGTTCTACGCATGTCTACATTCCTAATCCACCATTAATCCCTTCTGCCTTTTCTTCTGACCTGAACGGTCGTGTTACTCAGCAAAGATTGTTTTATATTGTTTTATACTGAAATAAATATTTTCTATTAGACATTTAATCTGGGTTTTATTTCTAACTATTGAATTCCAAGTAAAAGATTCAGATGTCGCCTCTACAGGAATATTCTTCCCTTAACACTCTCCTTGATTAGTTTCCAACTATTGTTTTTTTGTCCTGCCCCCTGGTGCTTTGGAGAATAGGCCAGCCAGATACATCGGAAAATTATATTCCTTACTGGTTTGGGTGATTTTTGCGGAAGCATTTCCATTCGTTTAACAGAGAAGGGCAAAGAATTCCCTTAGCTTTGTCTTTGCAAAACACGTAAGAAGTCAAAAACGGTAGCCAAGTGTAGAACACACTCTGAGTTTTCACAACCTAGACTCATCGGTGGTAGTACTGAATGCCATGTGGGGAAGAATGATCCTTTCCTGCACATCATAGCTCGACGTTTGCCCTTGAAAAATGGATTGCCCCCTTTTTATGTTTCCTTTGTGGTTACTGGTTTGTAACCCAACCTGGAAGAGTCTTTCCTTGCCTACCAAAAAGGATGAAGATCTGGCTGTTTTCAAGAAACTCCTGTTTTGTCTTGTTTTGTTTTTCTTTAGTGGTGTTTTATTTTGCAAAAAAAAAAAAGTGACTGCAGTGAGGAATTGAGACTCTAGAACAGTGTTTCCCAACCTTGGCAAGTTGAAGATGTCTGGACTTCAGCTCCCAGAATTCCCCAGCCAGCATTCTTCAACTTGCCAAGGTTGGGAAACATTGCTCTAGAAAGTGCCGAGAAAAGCAAAAAAGATGACCAGGGGCTAAAACATATAAAGAAAGGTTGCTGGAATTGGGCATGTCTAATTTATTTATTTATTTGTCAAACATGTACAAGATAGTAGGTATTTGTATAAACATAACATAAGCGAAGTACCGATAAAAGAGGACAATGGGACAGTAGGACAGGGACGGTAGGCACAGTGGTGCGCTTATGCACGCCCCTTACAGACCTCTTAGAAAAGAGGAGAGGTCTACTGTAGACAGTCTAAGGTTAAAGTTTTTGGGGTTTGGGGAAGAAACCACAGAGTCAGGTAGTGCATTCCAGGCATTGATCACTCTGTTGCTGAAGTCGTATTTTCTGCAGTCAAGTTTGGAGCGGTTTACATTAAGTTTGTATCTATTGTGTGCTCGTGTATTGTTGTGGTTGAAGCTAATCATTGACAGGTAGGACATTATGGTAGATGATTTTATGAACTACATTTAGATCAGATCGAAGGTGACGTAGTTCTAAATTGTCTAATCCCAATATTTCAAGTCTGGTGGAATAAGGTATTTTATTGTTAGCAGAGGAGTGGAGGACTCTTCTAGTGAAATATTTCTGGACTCTTTCGATTGTATTAATGTCCGATATGCAGTGCGGGTTCCAGACAGGTAAGCTGTATTCAAGAATTGGTCTAGCAAATGTTTTGTATGCTCTGGTAGCAGTGTAATATTGCCAGAGAAGAAGCTACGCAAGATTAAATAACAACTCTTAGAGCCTTTTTGGCAATGTTGTTACAGTGGGCTCTGGCACTTAGGTCATTAGATATGAGTACTCCAAGGTCCTTGACAGAGTAAGGGTCATCTACAATGTCGTGTCCTCCAAGTTTGTATTTTGTATTCTGATTCTTTTTGCCAATGTGTAAGACAGAACATTTGTTGGTTGAGATTTGAAGTTGCCAGTTGTTTGACTATTCTGATACATGGTCAAGGTCTTTTTGAAGGGTAGCAGCATTGTCGGTGGTGTTAAATAGTTTAACATTGTCAGCAAAGAATTCGATGAAAGGTTTGATGAAAAGAAGGACTAGGAGTGACATGATAGCAGTCTTCCAATATTTGAAGGGCTGCCACAAATGCCGCCATTTGCATTCTTCTGCCCTCTGCGCAAGCAGTGCTTGCGCAGAGGGCAAAAGAACGCAAATGGCGGCGTCCCAGCATCCCGGGAAAGCGGGCGGGGGAAGCCCCGCGCCACGAACGCCGCCAGCTTCTTCGGCTCGGCGGCGACGAACAGCCAAGAGTGCACCGGTAGGAACCCACTACTGGAAGAAACTAGATGCACTACAACGGTGCTTATTTAAAACATCTGTTTTTGCAAATCTGTGAAGGGCCCCTTGGCAGCTCTTTCCGTGTCTATATATCTGGCAACTGTATGTCACTCAGGATTAGCAAACTAGAGGTTTAAATCCTGTATATCAATAACTAGTTTAATCAATGCAGCTACAAAGGGGAATGACCAAAAGATGTGGAATAACATAACTTTAAATTCATTGAATCAGTCATATTCTCCAAAGCACCAGAAGGCAAGACAAGAAGCAATGGGTGGAAACTAATCAAGGAGAGAAGCAACCTAGAACCAAGGAGAAATTTCCTGACAGTGAGAACAATTAATCCGTGGAACAGCTTGCCTCCAGAGGTTGTGAATGCTCCAACACAGGAAGTTTTTAAGAAGATGTTGGTTAACCATTTGTCTTAAGTGGTGTAGGGTTTCCTGCCTAAGCACGGGGTTGGACTAGAACAGTGATGGCGAACCTTTTTTTCCTCGGGTGCCGAAATAGTGCACGCGCGCGCTATCACGCGCGCGTGCGTGCCCACATCCATAATTCAAAGCCCCTCACTCGCCCCACCCCCCTGCGCATGCGTGTGCGACCCATCCCACTCCCACGTTTCCCGACTTCCAGTGGGCCCGGTAGGCCCGTTTTTTCACCCTCCCCAGGCTCCAGAGGCTTTCTTGGAGCTTGGGGAGGGCAAAAACGCTCCACCCCCCGCCACCCTGGAGGCCCTCCAGAGGCCGAAATCACCCTCCCAGAGCCTCCGCGCAAGCCAAAAATCAGCTGGCGGGCACGCACATGTGCACTGGAGCTGAGCTAGGGCAACGGCTCGCATGCCGGCAGATATGGCTCCGCGTGCCACCTGTGGCACCCGTGCCATAGGTTCGCCATCACTGGACTAGAAGATCTCCAAGGTCCCTTCCAACTCTGTTGTTGTTGTTGTTGTTGTTGTTGTTGTTGTTGTTGTTATTATTATTATTATTATTATTATACAATTGTATCACAGCGGCCAGTTGTTTCGCCGGATTTGGCATTGATTACTAGTCGAGCCCCACCCAGGGGCCTAGGAAGTCGTAATGTATTTTCGAAGTATATGTGCGGAACCGAGCAGTGCGGCTTTCTGCATTTGACTAATGGTGATTTTGTCAATTTTGAGCTGTTTTAAATGTAATTCCAGTGCTTTTGGGATAGCACCCAGTGTTCCAATCACTACTGGAATTACCACTGCTGGTTTGTGCCATAATCGTTGGATTTCAATTTTTAAGTCCTGGTATTTTGCAATTTTTTCGATTATTATTATTATTATTATTATTATTATTATTATTATTATTATTATTATTATTATTATTATTATTATTATTATTATTATTATTATTATTATTATTATTATTATTATTATTATTATTATCATTATCATTATTATTATTATTTCCCACATAAGACTAACAGTGTTCCTTAAACTCCGCCAAGGAGCCCCATAAACCTGAAAAATTAGCTTGGTTTTAAGATCATAACAAACCTCGTAACTGTTTTTTTAAAAAAAGAATTGACACCATGAACGTTGCTCTGTTGGAAATGCCAAGCCTCTACTTCAACATTCTATTGATTGTCCTTATTTCTTCTACTACATTTTAAAATTGCCAATAAAAGTACCGTAAAAGGTTGGTTTTTGCCTCTAAAAAATAAAAATAAAACTTTTATTCCAAGCCATGAGAGTTTCCAAGGCAGCGGAATATCTATTTGGGAAAAAAAAACATAGCAAATACTTTTAGGCTGAAGGTAGCGTCATTCAATTATTTTTGACAGAATAAATGCCTTTTGAAAACTGAAATTTCTGTTTTTCGGGCTATCTGGTTTTTTTTACTCACTTACCGTATTTTTCGGAGTATAAGACACACCTTCCCCACCCCTAAAAGAGGATGAAAACTTGGGTGCATCTTATACACCGAATATAGCCCTGCCCAGCCACCCCCCCACCCTTTGGCTTCTGCCTCCCAGCAATTTGCCTGCTTCCAGCAAACAGCGCAGAGCCTGATTAGCACAAGCAACTGATTATCGGCCTCCCGACCAGCAGCTGATTCAGGCTGCAGGCAGGCGGCAATGGGCTATGGCAATCCCTGCAGCCTGAAACTATTAGCTGCTTGTGCTAAAAGTGAAAGTGAAACTAAAACTGCAAGGAGGCAAATTGCTGGGAGGTAGAGGCAGAGGCAGATTTTTATTTTCTTGTGCTGATCAGGCTGTGCTGAAACTGGCTGTTTGTTGTTTGCTGCAATGTGGTGTCAATAACTATAAATGCCTATAGAATGTTCAAATTATTAGACTTATTTTTTAAAGACTGCTTTATTATTGTTCTAACAAAATGAAGAAGCTTTTTAAAATAAATGCTTGATCTGAAGAGGCCCAGTGCTATTGCATCTTCTTTTAAATAGCAGAGAATAACTATACTTCCAGAAAGCCAAATCAATTTTAACAGCATCTGTACAAGCATAGTCTGAAATGTAACAGTGTCCTGTTGTAGTATGAAGATAAGGCAGCTGAGTTAGACCCCGACTTAGTCATGTTTGGAGTAGATCTATTGAAATAATTGGGAGGAGTTAGTGTGACTACATTTAAGAAAACTTTCTGGCATTAATATACTGCCATAATGTACATTTCTCAAATTCTTTGCTATTTCTATGGGTCAGGCACACATGCACAGAAATACACAGCAAACAGTGTATATCATCTGTACAGTTTGCTGTTTGCTGTGAGGCAAATTGCTGTGAGGCAGAGGCCTTTTTTCCTTGTTTTTCTCCCCCAAAACTATGTTGCGTCTTATACTCCGGTGCGTCTTATACTCCGAAAAATATGGGGAGATCTATTTCGCTTTGAAACTCGGAGTAGTTTTATGTTTCTGTAAGCTTCAGGTTTTACAGTGTCTCTTATTTCTTCCCAACCCTCTTGAGGGTGATTTTCACCTACGTTCAGCCATACTAAAATAGATTTTGTCATGGAGAAAGGATCTGCAAAAATCAATTCATTGCATCTTGCACATTTCTGTTGCGATTCTGGGTTCCTCTTTTTTTATTCTAAAAATGTAATTCATTTACTAAGCCTTCTATCCTGCCCAGCTCCAGGGACTCTGTAGACGTAACATCCTATTTTTTTTTAAAAAAAATCAAATTGCAATCCTCATTATCATCATCAGTGGCAAAAATTGATGGGGAGATACTACTTCTCTTGATTTCCAAATGTTGTTTTTGCTGGAATTCAGTGTTGGAATATATTTCTATGCAGCAAATACAGTAGTATTCAGCCAGTAGATGGCAGTATTTACAAGTTTGGAGCTATGGTATATACTCTATGCTCTTTTGGTCTAAGTAGAGTTTCCTGTTTCCTGTTACAGTAAAAACAAGTGAGCAGTAAAACACATGGTGACTGTGCTCTTTGTTTGCTCTGTGTGGTGCTTTATAGTATATAAACAGAATTTCTAACAGTTTTAAAAGACCTGGTCTTTGCTGCAATGAAAAAAGAGAGGAATCAATGGATTTTAGGAGACCACATATTACACAGAGATAAGGTAGCTGTTGAAAAGGCCTTCAGGTAGTCCTTGACTTACAACAGTTCATTTAGTGACTGTTCAAAATTACAATGGCACTGAAAAAAGTGATTTATGACCATTTTTTCACACTTGTGACCATTGTGGCATCCCATAGTCACGTGATTAAGATTCAGGCGCTTGACAACTGATTCATATTTACGACGGTCGCAGTGCCCCGGGGTCACGTGATCCCCTTTTGCGACCTTCTGACAAGCAAGGTCAACGGGGAAGCCAGATTCACTTAGAAACCAGGTTACTAACTTAAAAAACATACTGATTCCCTTAACAAATGTGGCAAGAAAGGTCGTAAAATGGGGCAAAACCCACTTCACAAATGTCTTGTTTAGCAACAGAAATTTTGGGTTCAAATGTGGTTGTAAGTTGAGCACTCACGTGTACTCGTATTCAGTGGTGTGGTTAAATCTCTCTCTCTCTCTCTCTCTCTCTCTCCTCTCTCTCTCTCTCTCTCTCTCTCTCTCTCTCTCTCTCAAAGGAAACCACCTTTGGCTAGAAACGGAAAGAAATGCTACATTAATTTTGGGATTGGAGGGAATAGAAATGTTTATGATTATAGAAATGTTCGGTATTATTGAATTTTAGATCAAAAGGCATTTTGTATTTGTATGGGATAAAGTTGGAAGTCCCTTCCTTCCTTTTCTTTCTCACTTTCTCTCTTTGTTCTTCCTTCCTTCCTTCCTTTTCTTTCTCTCTTTCTCTTTGTTCTTCCTTCCTTCCTTCCTTCTTCCCTCTCCTGTCCTCTGTTCTTTATCTTCTTCCCTCCCTTTCATGCATCTCCTTCCTTCTTCTTCTCTGTTCTATCTCCTCCCTCCCTTTCATGCATCTTTCTTCTCCTCCTCTCCCCTTCCTTCCTTCCTTCCTTCCTTCCTTCCTTCCTTCCTTCCTTCCTTCCTTCCTTCCTTCCTTCCTTTCTCCTCTCTCTCGCTCTCCTTCCTTCCTTCCCCTCCCCTTCTTTTTTTCTTAATAATAATTCCTTTTCCTTGGTTCGCTTTGATCTTTTCCAGTCATTTCATCCACTACATCGGGGTGCGTCTCTCTCTCTCTGCCTGTGGTACCAACTGCGCCCGAGGCGCCCCTTCCCTCGCCTTTGCGCTCCGGAGGCTGGCACCCCCCCCTTGGGGCTGCCCCGGGGGAAGGCGGAGTCGTCCGGGGAGGGGTGGAGGGGAAGCCAAGCCCCTGGGCGTCGGGGCCGGGCCGAGTTGATAAAGGGCCGGCCGGGGCGCTGCGTCCGCTCAGCCTGGGCAGCGCCGGAGGTCGGCGGGAGCGCTCGGAGATGCGGCGCGCCAGCCGAGACTATTCCAAGTACCTGCGCGGCGCCGAGGGAGTTGGGGGGCCGGCGCCGTTGCGCACGAGTGCGGCTCCCCCACCTCGCCGTCGTTGCAGCCGGCCGGGCTTGCGTCCGCCCCGTCCCCTTCGCCGTCCGCCTCCAGAGCCCTCCTGGCCGCCCTGGTCCTGCTGGGGCTCGGCCAGGTCATCTGCAGCCTGGCGCTCTTCCTCTATTTCAAAGCGCAGGTGAGGCAGCGGGGATGGAGACGGGCAGGGAGCCCTTTACGGCTGGGATCGGGGGGGGGGATCCCTTTTCCCGTTGACCCAAGGGGATCTCTCCGGGCGGATCTCCCCCCACCTCGCCCCCAGATCTGTTGAAATCGGGGGGGGGGGGGGCAAATGGAAGCCGAGATCGTCCTTCGGCTTGCAAACTTCGCCTCTGTTTTCCGAAGTTCTTTGCTTTGCTTGAGGATTTCGCCGATTTCGCCTCTTTTCGCCAACTTCTTTTCCCTTCCTTGCGGATTTTGGGTCTTGTGCAAAGTTCTTTTCTTTGCGGATTTTCGCGCCTGTTCGCGAAGTTGCAGATTTCGCATCTGTTAGAATAGAATAGAACAACAGAGTCGGAAGGGACCTCGGAGATCTTCTAGTCCAACCCCCTGCTCAGGCAGGAAACCGTACACCACTTCAGACAAATGGTTGTTCTATCTTGTTTGAAAACTTCCAGTGTTGGAGGATTCACAACTTCGTGAGGCAAGGTGTTCCACTGGTTAATTTGTTCTAACTGTCAGGAAATTTCTTCTTAGCTCCAGGTTGCTTCTCTCCTTGATTAGTTTTGCAAAGGTTCTCTTCTTTGCTTGAACGATTTCACCTCTGTTTTGCAAAGTTTTTTTCTTCCCTTGGAAAAGTTTGCATCTGCTGGTGGTCATTGTTTCCTGAATTCTTCAGGATTCCCGCTTGTTTCTAACTCCTGAGTCAACTTTGCTTCCTTAGGGATGCAAAGTCCCCCCCCCCCCCCCGGGAATGATTGGAGGGGGGATGCAAGGATGGGGGGGTGCATGTTAGAGACCAGCCTGGGACCAATGGACCAGGTGAAGGAGAGTTACTGCTAGTTGGCAAAGTTGGTGTGGCATCCCCTGGCATGCAGCCCTCGCCTTGTCTGCTTTCTTTTGGATGCCAACATGATCTTGCGGGACCCCCCCCCCTCAGAAAGTGTCAGAGCCGGCTAAGTTTAGTAAATGGGGGGTGTCCCCCCCCCCAACCCTTGAGTTAGGAAGACAGTAGAAAGAAAGAAAGAAAGAAAGAAAGAAGCTGAAGAGCGGATTGGACTAAGTTACCCGCCTGGGTGAAATGAAATGGACACTCTTGTTTAAGTTGTTGAGGTGTGCGTGTGACAGCGGGATGCTGGGACTGGGGATTTTTTTGGGGTCGTCTTGGGTGTTGATATTGACAGGATGCATCCAGTGGTGAGGTATGAATATTTCAAGTTTGAAATCAAAGTGAAAGTGAGCATATTTTTACCATGCAGAGTTAAGAAGGTGAAAGTCTTGCGTCTTCCTCCCCCTCGCTCCCCCTCGCTCCCCCCTTTTCCTCCCTTCCTCTTCTCCCTCTCCCTCCCTCTCCTTCCCTCCCTCTCTCCTTTTCCCTCCCTCTCTCTCCCTCTCTCTCCCTCTCCCCCCTCCTCCCCCCCCTTTCCCTCCCTCCCTCTCCTTTCCCTCCCACCCTCCCACTCTCCTTCTCCCTCTTCCTCCCTCCCCCCTCCCCGCTCTCTCCGCTTTCCCTTTCCTCCCTCTCTCCTTCTCCCACTCTCTCCTTTCCCTCCCTCCCTCTCCCTCTCCTCCCCCTCCCCCCTCCCTCCCTCACACTTCTCCACTCTCTCCTCCTTCTCCCCTCTCCTCCCCTCTCACCCTCTCCTTCTCCCCTCCCTTTTCCCCCCTCTCTCCCCTTTCCCTCCTCCTGTCCCTACCTTTCCCTCTCTCCCCCCTCTCTCTTTCTCCCTCACCCTTCCTCTCCATCCCTCCCTCTCCCTCTTTCCCCTTCTTTCCTCTCCCTCCCTCTCCTCTCCTTCTCCCTCTCTCCTCTCCCCCTTGCTTCATCTCCCTTTATTCCTCCCTCCCTCTTCCTCAATCTCTCTCTCTCTCTCTCTCTCTCCCTCTCTCTCTCTCTCTCTCATCTCCTCCCCTCTCTCTCTCTCTCTCTCTCTCTCTCTCTCTCTCTCTCTCTCTCTCTCTCTTTTTTTTTTAAAGGCAGATCAATAGAATAGAATAGAATAACAGAGTTGGAAGGGACCTTGGAGGTCTTCTAGTCCAACCCCCTGCTTAGGCAGGAAACCCTACACCACTTCAGACAATGGTTATCCAACATCTTCTTAAAAACTTCCAGTGTTGGAGCATTCACAACTTCTGGAGTCAAGCTGTTCCACGGATTAATTGTTCTAACTGTCAGGAAATTTCTCCTTAGTTCTAAGTTGCTTCTCTCCCTGATTAGTTTCCATTCATTGCTTCTTGTCCTACCCCCCAGGTGCTTTGGAGAATAGTTTGACTCCCTCTTCTTTGTGGCAGCCCCCTGAGATACTGGAACACTGCTATCATGTCTCCCCTAGTCCTTCTTTTCATTAAACTAGACATACCCAGTTCCTGCAACCGTTCTTCGTATGTTTTAGCCTCCAGTCCCCTAATCCTCTTTGTTGCTCTTCTCTGCACTCTTTCTAGAGTCTCCACATCCTTTTTACATCAGTTTTATATCTCGATTAGAATAGTTTAGCCTTGTTTGGCTTGCCCAATGCAACAGGAAGGAATGGATTTTAAGACAGATGCCATGGTGAAGAAAAGCGTTGGAAGGAACCCTGGATAACCTGATGGGTGTTTAGGGAGGCAAAATGAACTGGTTTTGAAACCATGCATGTCAAACTCCAGTTCTGTATGGCACGCCAAAACTGTGGGTGTTCTGAGAAGCAAAGCCACATCTCCCTGGGATTTTAAAGAGGGGGAGGGGGGGGTCATTCTCCCCACCCCAGACAAGATCCAAAATTCTGGCCAGGGCTGCCAAGCCAACTCTTGTCATCGCTAACTCCCAACAAGCTTGTCCAGTGTGGTTAAGATACCTGATAGTTAGTTCTTCACACGCTGTTCCCCAAGTGACCGAAGGCCCATTTCTCAGGCTTCGTATATTCATGGCTGCATAAAGACGTCTGCAGCTTGCTCACACCCCCCCACCCACCCCCGACTCTGAGAAATGGACAAATTTATCCTTGGGGTCCACGTTGGGGTTTCTTTACCGAAGACCTCGCTTGGGGAAATCGCTAACTTGTTAGGACTGGCGTCTCTTCAAAAGTTTTTCCCCTTCCTCCTAAATTTGGCAAAAGGATAAATAAGGTTTCTTTTCTCTGTTGAGGGATTCAAGAAATGCCTTCGTCTCTCGTTTTGGGAAAAGCATGCTCCATCCTAGCAAATGAAGGGCCGTTTATTGTGGGCAACGCAACATACAGGATACGCTAGATGGGAACGGCTAGGGGGGAGAGAACTGGGGGGGTGGGCGGGTGGGAGGAACCTCCAGTGCGGTTTAAGATTTGGGGTTGCGAAAAGGCCTTGCCTTTTTTTTCTTTCTTGGAAATTACCCTGTTGCAAGTTGGTTGAGATGGCTTTCTTGCCTTTCAAACAAAAAAAAAACCCCTCCCGAACCTTAAAAGGAAGTTGAAAGTTAATGTTTGCTGATTTTTTTTCCCCCCTCCTGCAGAAAGCCGTTCTGAGATTAGGGTTCTCTTTTTTTTCAGATATTTTTTGAGAAACAAAATGAAGAGTTTCTTGGTTAGAGCATTAACAGAGTTGGAAGGGACCTTGCAGGTCATCTAGCCCAACCCCCTGCCCAAGCAGGAGACCCTTACATCTGCCTCTACCTAGGATCGAACTCACAAACCTCCTGATTGTGAGGCAAGAGCCTCTATCTCTAGGCCACAGTATTGCGCAAGCGTTTGTGAGTCGCAGGCGTGCCTGTGTGAATGTGGCAGACAGAATGAATGGATTGGACAACCGTTCGCCTGAGTTGGTAGAGGGTCTCTCTCCTGCTTGAGGGGGTTAGACTAGAAGGAACCTCCAAGGTCCCTTCCAGCTCTGACATTCTATAATTGTGTAAGCGTCTCCTGCTTGAGCAGGGGATTGGATTAGAAGACCTCTAAGGTCCCTTCCAGCTTTTGTGATGCTGTCATTCGTTATTCTAATTAGGATTTTCCCTCCCGGCATGATAAATAGCACCGAAGCATGTAAAGATTTTACAAAGTTGACTATTGTTGAGTTTAAATGACTCTGAAAATTAAAAAAAAAAATGTAATTTTTAAGTGCCGTCGATATGCCTAAACATAACACTCTTCAAAATTCTCTTGCAGTTCCCCACCGAAGAACAGGATTTTTAAAAACAGATTAACAGAGTTGGAAGGGACCTTGTAGGTCATCTAGTCCAACCCCCCCACCCCCGCCCAAGCACGAGACCCTACACTTTTTCTGACAGATGGCGGTCCCATCTTTTATTTATTTCATTTTGCATCCTTTTACTCTGTGGATGGTTTCC
>JALIGW010000021.1:13392053-13464553 GCA_023053685.1 Diadophis punctatus similis
AAAAATATGGCAAGGGGTTTTAATTGAACTGATGATTAAAGGCCGGGAGACAAAAACGTATGAAGAACGGTTGCAGGATTTGGGTTTGGCTAGTTTAATGAAAAGAAGGACTAGGGGAGACATGATAGCAATATTCCAGTACTTGAGGGGCTGCCACAAAGAAGAGGGCTGTCAAGCTATTCTCCAAAGCACCTGAAGGCAGGACAAGAAACAACGGATGGAAACTAATCACTGTTCCATTGGTTGATTGTTCTCACTGTCAGAAAATTCCTCCTTATTTCCAGGTTGAATCTCTCCTTGGTCAGTTTCCACAGTTTCCAAGTGAGGAGAAACTTTCTGACGGTGAGAGCGATCAACCAGTGGAACAGCTTGCCAGCGGAGGTTGTGAGAGCCCCAACACTTGCGACCTTCAAGGGGAGACTGGACTGCCATCTGTCTCAAATGGTGTAGGAACTCCTGCTTGAGCAGGGGGTTGGACTAGATGACCTACAAGGTCCCTTCCAACTCTAATAATAAATCTAAATCTAAATCCATTATTCCTCATCTGGCCTTCTGGTGCTTTGGAAAATAGCTTGACCCCCTTCCTCTCTGTGGCAGCCCCTCAAGTATTGGAACCCTGCTATCATGTCTCCCCTGGTCCTTCTCTTCATTAGACTAGCCATGCTCAATTCCAGCAACCGTTCATCATATGTTTTACCCCTCCAGTCCCCTTGGTTGCTCTTCTCTGCACTCTTTCTAGAGTCTCAACATCTTTTTTATAGTGTGGTGACCAAAACTGGATGCAGAATTTTAGGTGTGGTCTTACTAAGGCTTTATAGAGTGGTATTAGCTCTTAGGTGGGGACGCGGTGGCTCAGTGGTTAAGATGCTGAGCTTGTCGATCAGAAGGTAGGCAATTCAGATGTTCGAATCCCTAGCGCCGTGTAATGGAGTGAGCTCCCGTTACTTGTCCCAGCTTCTGCCAAACTAGCAGTTCGAAAGCATGTAAAAAATGCAAGTAGAAAAAATAGGGACCACTTTGGTGGGAAGGTAACAGTGTTCCGTGCGCCTTCTGCGTTTAGTCATGCCGGCCACATGACCACGGAGACGTTTTCGGACAGCGCTGGCTTTTCAGCTTAGAAACGGAGATGAGCACCGCCCCCTAGAGCCGGAAACGAGAAGCACGCATGTGCGGGGGAACCTTTAACTTTATTAGCTCTTAAGAAGAGACTGGACAGCCACTAGTATAGGGTATCCAGCTTGAGCAGGAGGTTAGACTAGAAGACCTCCAAGGTCCCTTCCAACTCTGTTGGTTTGTTGTGTTCTGTGAGATGGGCAGTTGGCTTTTTATTTTCAGCATTGTTGACACCTGTAGTTGATAGACAGACAATTCCCTTAACAGAAGGTAGAACAATAGCATGGAAATGAACAGCATTTACAATGTGATTAGGGAATTTCAGCTACTAGGAAAACAATTTTGGAGAAGCAGTCTTGGTGACAATGAGGTGAAGAAAGGAAAAAGCAATTAAATGGAGCAGTAGAACTTGAAGGCCATTAATTGAAGATGCTCTGAAGTCCTCTGAAGAAGGTCAAAGTTCAAAGCTAGTACCCAGTTCTCAAATGGATTTGTGGAGCCACCTGGCCTTGTCCAATCACAGTGAAACCACACAGGTAGACTCTTAACTTCTCCGCTCACGTCAAGGAGTCTTATTTCCACTCAAACCTGACCGACAGTGTTTCCTTCTCGGTTCTTGGCAAATGGGAGTAAAACCCCTAGCTTATTAAATTTATACGCGCAATGTCAACACGATGGCGTTTTCCTTTCCTGCTGGCTTGTTGACCTTTTTTTGTGCTAGACCTCAGAAGGCCTTTCGCAAACCACATTCATCATCCCAGGGAAGGCGGCCATCCCTTTGGCAGGAGACACTATGGAATACGTTGGTCGGTGGAGGGAGCCTTTTTCCATTCACCTTGGCAGCCATCCCAGGAGCTGACAGCTGAGGTCAGGCTTAGACTTGTCTCTGCCCTTGGCAACAGAGCACTTCACCCATGGAACCTCCGGAGGGCCTCTCCTCAGGAGACATTTGCGTTGACTGCTTAAGGATGCTTGACGTTGGAGCTCTGGGGCTATTTATAGAATCTGGCCATGAATGTCTGGTCTCGTGGGGCTTCATTGATGACTTAAGTGAGGTTGTGAAGGAGGTACGTGACACCAAGGGCCATTTGCAACCTTTCCTTCCTTCCTTCCTTCCTTCCTTCCTTCCTTCCTTCCTTCCTTCCTTCCTTCCTTCCTTTCTTTCTTTCTTTCTTTCTTTCTTTCTTTCTTTCTTTCTTTCTCTCTCTCTCTCTCTCTCCTCTCTCTCTCTCTTCTTTCTTTCTTTCTCTTCCTCTCTCTCTCTCTCTCTCTCTTCCTCTCCTCTCTCTCCTCTCCTCTCCTCTCCTCTCCTCTCCTCCTCCTCCTCCTCCTCCTCCTCCTCCTCCTCCTCCTCCTGTTGTTGTTGTTGTTTGTTGTTGTTTCTTCTTCTTCTTCTTCTTCTTCTTTCTTCTTTCTTTCTTCTTCTTCTTCTTCTTCTTCTTCTTCTTCTTCTTCTTCTTCCTCTCTCTCTCTCCCCCTCCCTCCCTCCCTCCCTCCTCCCTCCCTCCCTCCTCCCTCCCTCCCTCCCTCTCCTCTCTCTCTCTCTCTCTCTCTCTCTCTCTCTCTCTCTCTCTCTCTCTCTCTCTCTCTCTCTCTCAAAACTATCAAAATACATCTTGGAATCATAGAATGAGGGAAAGAATTAAGGCCATCACACCCAACCCTGCTTAATGCCACCATTCAAATGAAAACATTCTGGTCTAACTATCAGGTTACCAAGAACAACATTGTGAAGTTATTCCTTGCAAGCCGTTTTCATTTCTTTATTTGCACTCCAAGACCAAACCAGAAACATTAAACATACCCGACAGTTAACAATGCAGGCGTAAAGATGATGTGACTGCCCAAACCAGCAGAAATTTGGAAGGAGATGCCAGTGGATAGAACACAGTAAAGCTATAGATAGACCTGTCATCATTATCCTTGATGCATCTAAAATTTTGCCCACCTGAAAGCAAAGTGGTGATCTTGTTGTGAAGAAAATTAAAAACTGGTGTTCTGAATGCTAATTGCCATAGCAGATAAGGTGGAAAACCTTGAGAGAATATGAGATGTGGATCCTCCTGTAATTTTAGCCCCACTGTTTACTGTCTTGCATTTTGAAGCGCTAGAGAACACACTTCATCCTTCCCTCCATGATATCTCCTTACTTCTAGGTTGCTTCTCTCCTTGATTAGTTTCTATCCGTTGTTTCTTGTCCTGCCTTCAGGTGCTTTGGAGAATAGCTTGACATCCCTCTTCTTTGTGGCAGCCCTCAAGTACTGGAATATTGCTATCATGTCTCCCCTAGTCCTTCTTTTCTCTAGACTGGCCAAACCCAAATCCTGCAACCATTCTTCATACGTTTTTGTCTCCAGGCCCTTAATCATCAGTTCAATTAAAACCCCTTGCTAGATTTTTTTTCTTAACCAGCAATAAAAAAAATAAATAATGAACCAACACAAGAGTTTACTACCCTGCCAAGGCACCCTTAGATCAGATCATCATTAGATTTAAACAGAGCTCAACAAGGAGCGATGCTTAAGAGAGCAAACGCTTTAAAGACCGTGGAGTCGATGTATCTGGTGATAGTTCCTTGTGAATTCAGCCTACCGTGGCTGATTGTTCAGGATCTGCTGTGATCCAGAGTGGCCAGTGTTGAAAAAGGGCTAAATAAAGTTCCATAACTAGTCCTCGACTTACAACAGTTCATTTAGTGACCGTTCGAAGTTCTAAGACCAGACATCCCCAAATCCTGCAACCACTCTTCATAGGTTTTTGTCTCCAAAAACATATAGCAATAGCAATAGCAATAGCACTTAGACTTATATACCGCTTCATAGTGCTTTACAGCCCTCTCTAAGCGGTTTACAGAGTTCAGCATATTGCCCCCAACAATCTGGGTCCTCATTTTACCCACCTCGGAAGGATGGAAGGCTGAGTCAACCTTGAGCCTGGTGAGATTTGAACAGCTGAACTGCTGAACTAGCAGTAGCCTGCAGTGCTGCATTTAACCACTGTACCATCTCGGCTCTTATGGAGAAGAACTGTCTCATTTGGCCTCTGGATCTGCCTTAAGGAGACAAAAAGAAAAAAAAAACACTTTAAGCCCAAAAGTAAAATCTGAATGCATCTCAAAACTGAAGATTAATTGTGCTAGAACTATGCGGAAACTGAGGAACAAAGAGAGACCAGGTGCAGGATTGTCCTTTCCAGTTTTATTCCTGATTCATATATATTGGAAGTTCATTAGGATAGGGATTTTGCGACCCCTTGATGGAGTTTATTCCCTGGTCGTGTTTTTTGTCATTACTGAAATGCCGGCATTTATTTTTGTAGCTCCTTTGCGATTCGTGGGGCCACTTTTCGTGGCTTGTTCGTGAAAGTGTTAAAAGATAGATGCTTTCTTTGCAGTTTCCTTCCTGACTGACAGAGCTAGAAAACATTTGATTTCCTGCAAGATAATGATTTTTGATCTTCTTCTTAGTATTCACCTCATCACTGGTTCCCGGCAGTCTCTCTGGGTTTGGCTTAGCTAATAAGGGATGAAAAACTTCACACCCACGTTTATTTGGAAGATCGCTCAAGATGGCGTCTTTAATCTCACTCCCCAAATTGTCACTGCTTTCTTCATGGTTTGGGGTGCAGAACTATGTCTCTGAGAAGTTGTCTTCTAGGAAATATCCCTCATTAATTAGATTCTAGGGATCATTCCTGCGATTTGGACATCTGAAATGGTATAGGGCCGTGATGGCGAACCTATGGCACGGGTGCCACAAGTGGCACGCGGAGCCATATCGGTGGGCACGTGAGCTCAGGTCCGGTGTGCATGTGTGCACCAGCCGGCTGATTTTCGGGCCTTCTGGGCCCACTGGGAGTCGGGAAACAGGCTGTTTCCAGCCTCCAGAGGGGGTGGGGAAGGCCGTTTTCGCCCTCCCCAGGCTCCTAGAAAGGCTCTGGAGCCTGGGGAGGGGGAAAAATGGGCGTGCCATTGCATGCTGGGAGCAGGGGGGTCATGCGTGCATGTGCGGGGGTGCATGGAATTATGAGTGTGGGCACGCACACACGTGATCCCCCACATTCCCCCCCTTTTGGCACGCGAACCAAAAAAGGTTCGCCATCACTGGTATAGGGTTTCCTACCTAAGCAGGGGGTTGGACTATGAAGACCTCCAAGGTCCCTTCCAACTCTGTCATTCTATATTCCCTGCTTCAGAAGTGATGGAGAACATGATGATGGTGATATCACTGTTTGGACCTGTAGATCCCATCCAATGTCATGCTGTCCCCACAATTGTGGATTTATCATGTTTTGAAACCAGAAGTGAAAAATGCCTGGACGCATAGATGTAATTTCAGTGGAAGTTTTTGGATATAATGTGTAGATCTCTGCTAAAGAGCCATGGTGGCGCAGTGGTTAGAATGCAGTATTGCAGGCTGACTCTGCTGACTGCCAGCAGTTCGATCCTGACCGGCTCAAGGTTGACTCAGCTTTCCATCCTTCCGAGGTCGGTAAAATGAAGACCCAGATTGTTGGGGGCAATAAGGCTGACTCTGTAAAATCGCTTAGAGAGGGCTGTAGAGCACTGTGAAGCGGTATATAAGTCTAAGTGCTATTTCTAGTGCTGTTGTAAAATGTGGTGCTGCATACTGTAGTTTTGAGTCCCGTGATAGATAATTTCTCAACTCAGGGTAGGAAAAGTCATATGGATTTCTGGTTTTACTGCACATTGAGGGAAGTGATTCTGATGTGTAATTTTCCTCAAAAGCATTTAAATTGTCATAGCTGCTCATAACTACAGAAGTTCTGAGGGAAGATAAAGAAAACCTTAGGATTTCGAAATCAAGACAGAATGATTTTTTCCTACTTGGCATGAATTTAGTAACAATATTTTTGCCATTAAATAGTGCCACTGAAGAGGCCTTAGCAACTTTGTCTTTCCAGAAGTTTGGGTCCTCAATTCCAGCAGTTCAACTAGTGTTACGACATTATGGGTATTGTCAGGCGCAAAAGATCAGGTCCACACATGAAGGACGATCCCTTAAACATGAGCCAGCCGTGTGCGGCAGCAGCCAAAAAAGCTAATACAATCCTTGGTTGTATAAACAGAGGCATAGAATCAAAATCACGTGAAGTATTAGATCCGCTTTATAAAACCTTAATAAGGCCACACCTGGAATACTGCATCCAATTTTGGTCACCACGTTACAAAAAAGATGTTGAGACTCTGGAAAGAGTGCAGAGAAGAGCAACTAAAATGATCAAAGGCCTGGAGACTAAAACGTATGAAGAACGGCTGCAGGATTTGGGTTTGGCCAGTCTAAAGAAAAGAAGAATTAGGGATGACATGATAGCAGTATTCCAGTATTTGAGGGGTTGCCACAAAGAAGAAGGGGTCAAATTATTCTCCAAAGCACTGGAGGGCAGGACAAGAAACAATGGATGGGAACTAATCAAAGACAGAAGCAACCTGGAATTAAGGAAAAACTTCCTAACCATAAGGACAAATAACCAATGGAACATCTTGCCTTCAGAAGTTTTGGGTGCTCCATCACTGGAGGTTTTTAAGAAGAGACTGGACAGCTACTTGTCTGAAAGAGGATAGGGTCTCCTGCTGGATCAGGGGGCTGGACTAGAAGACCTCCAAGGTCCCTTCTGACTCTATTCTGATTGAGGTTCAATTAAACTGATTTATTGCTACTCATGCCTATATACAATAACCTTGCAAACTCACGGTTAGCACCTGCTTGGAGTTAGTTAATTAAGAATCCACGGAATTCTAGGGAGTTGGACTAACTTTGCTTGTGACTATGTAGGGATTCTAGGCTAATCCCTCTTTTGACTCACCTCCAGATTCTGCCAATTCTTCTCCTACAATTGTAGCGCTAAATATCCTGAAAGCAGATCTTTTCTCCCCTGGAATGCAACAGTCTTAGGTACAATCCCACTCTACTGTATTAAATGCTTTTTTTTCTTTTTTAGGAGGTGCAGCGTCTGAGCGCTGGGAAAGACCAATCAAGATTGGAGAAATGTAAGTGTCACTTTCTTGTCAGGAACCTTTAGCTGAGGGAAGATTTCAGTTTGTGATTTTAACATGATTTTTTCCCCCCAACAGCCACAATGGGAGCTTCTTGGTCAGATTCACCCAAGAAAAGCAAACCGAGAAAGCACCATTTGCTCATCTTATAATTGATAGCCACAATATTCCATCTGGTAAGTTCACTTTCAAACATTTCCCATGTTATCATACAGTTGGAGTGCAAAGCAAGCAGGGTGGATTTGATTTACCGTATTTTTCGGAGTATAAGACGCACCGGAGTATAAGACGCACCTTAGTTTTGGGGGAAGAAAATAGGGGAAAAAATCTACCTACCAGGTATTCATCTGGCTAGCGTCCTTAGTCTGGTCAGCTTCAGCACATTATTTTATCCCCTGGTTAGGGCTGAAAAAAATATTCTTTGAAGAGAGTAGGAATGAAAACAAGCCTGCAAAGACTTAGGGCTGGAAAAGAAACTAACGATCAGGAAGCAGGAAGCCTCGAAGATCGTTAGCACCTCTTTAGGGCTGAAAAAAAAAGCTTCGAAAAAGCTACATTCAGAGTATCAGACGCACCCAAATTTTCAGCCTCTTTTAGGGAGGAAAAAGGTACGTTTTATACTCTGAAAAATACAGCAAATCAAGTCGATTTAAATTACAATTTAAATCAAGTCTGTATCACTAGTAAAAAGACTTGATTCAAATCAACTCAATTTAAATCATAATTTTTGAAGAGCAACTGTCATTTCTGTCCCGCAGCGGCTCCTCCTCTGACCTGCTGTTGACTCACCGACAGTCCCAATATTGCAGAATATACAGCCTCATGTGACATAACTAAGCTCCATGTCATGCTGAATAAACTAAATTATTAATGGATCTTAAATAGAAGACTATCTTTAGATAGAGTTTTACTCCAAAAGCATTTTAGTAAAATAAATTTGATAAAAAAAAATCCGATTTAAATTAAAAAATAGCTTTTTAAATTTCTTTAAAAAAATCATTGATTTTTTAATTCACCTTGAAAGTAAGATATTTTGCTGATTTACTGCCAGTCATGTCTGAAACGGGCAACTCCATACACATTTTAATTACAATTTTATTTTCATTTTTAAAGAATTATACTTTGTGTATTCTACGCACCATAGTTTAAAATATTGCAGTGTAAATATTTTAAAACGATGTAAGGAGCAAGCAATACTATACAGAAAACCAGGCACAAATACTGAAATATGGTTGGAGAAACTACAAATCTGAAGGGTCGATAAACTGAGGTAGTCCAGTACATCATTAAAAAAAATTAGAAAAATGAAATTGGAAAAACACGATAATTAACATGATAGGAGCCTAACTGATTTGGTGTAAAGTTGGATTTCATTTGCAATTCCTTGGGCAAACCACCATCTGAAAGCATGCTTTGAAATGGCTCCAAACACTGTGGTTTCAGTGAATTATGGCTTAGGTGGTGCCAGGAGGAAAAATTGTAGCCCAGACAGCAGTCTGATCAATGAGCTTTGAGCCTGAAAGAGGGGAAGGGTGGCAAAGCCCTCCATAGTTTTGGGAAGAGTAGAACTTTCAGATTTGCAAGATTCTGTTGCTGTAACCTTAGGATAAAGGTCAACCTGGATGGCCCACCTCTCAAGGGTGACACCAGTCTTGCAAGCATGTGACCATAATAAAAATTATCAGACCACCCCTGGAATCCTGCATCCTGTTTTGGTCAGCATATTACAAAAAAGGATGTTAAGACTTTGGAAAAAAGTGCAGAGAAGAGCAAGTAAGATGATTAAAGGCCTGGAGACTAAAACATATGAAAAACGGTTGCAAGAATTGGGTCTGGCTAGTCTAGTGAAAAGAAGGACTAGGAGGGGGGACATGATGGTAGTGTTTCAGTATTTGAGGGGCTGCCACAAAGAAGAGGGGGGTCAATTTATTTTCCAAGCACCAGAAGGCAAGATAAGAAACAATGGATGGAAACTAATCAAAGAGGGAAGCAACCTGGAATTAAGGAAAAACTTCCTAACAGTGAGGACAATTAACGGGTGGAATGGCTTGCCATCAGAAGTTGTGGGGGCTCCATCACTGGAGGCTTTTTAGAAGAGATTAGACAGCCACTTGTCTGAAATAGTCAAAGGTCTCCTGCTTGAGCAGTGGGCTGGACTAGATGACCTTCCAGCTCTATTTTATTCTAAAGAGATTGGATAACCGTTTGTCTGGAATGGCATAGGGCAGTGATGGCGAACCTTTTTCCCCTCGGGTGCCGAAAGCGCGTGTGCGAGCGCTATCGCACACGCGCGAGTGCCCACACCCATAATTCAATGCCTGGGGAGGGCAAAAATGGCCTCCCCCGCCCCCCGGAAGCCCTCTGGAGGCTGGAAATGGGCCATTTCCCGACTTCCAGTGGGCCCAGTAGGCGTCCCTGGAGCCTGGGGAGGGCGAAAATGCCCTCTCCAGCCCCCCGGAGGCCCCCCGGAAGCTGAAAATGCCCTCCGCGTGAGCCGAAAATCAGCTGGCCGGCGTGCACATGTGCGTTGGAGCTAAGCTAGGGCAACAGCTTGCGTGCCGGCAGATATGGCTCCGCGTGCCACCTGTGGCACGTGTGCCATAGGTTCGCCATCACTGGCATAGGGTCTCCTGATTGAGCAGGGCTTGGACTAGAAGACCTCCAAGGTCCCTTTCACTTCTAATTTATTCTAAGAGATTGGATAACCGTTTGTCTGGAATGGCATAGGGTCTCCTAGCTGAGCAGGGGGTGGACTAGAAGACCTCCAAGCTCCCTTCCAGCTCTAATCCGATTGATCTACCTATCAACCAGTCGCTAAGTGAGGACTATTTCTAATCCCCCCAAGAGGAAGGAAATATTTTATTATTATTTTTTTTAAAATCTTTTCTTCTTAGGCACTGGGAAAGTGAACCTTACGTGTTGGCACCATGACAAAGGCTGGGCCAACGTGCTGAATATGACCTTCAGTGATGGCAGACTGATAGCCAATCACGATGGCTTTTACTACCTGTACGCCAATGTGTGCTTCAGGCACCACGAAACGTTGGGCAACCTGACTGGTCAGACGTTGCAGCTGATGGTGTACGTGATCAAAACGGACGCCAGAAGGAGAAACTCGGTCGTCCTGATGAAAGGCGGAAGTACCAAGAATTGGTCGGGCGAATCCGAGTTTCATTTTTTCTCGGTAAACGTCGGCGGGTTCTTCAAACTGAAGTCGGGAGAGATGGTGAACATCCAGGTCTCCTATCCTTCCTTGCTGGACCACTCCCCGGAAGGAACTTATTTTGGCGCCTTTAAAATAAGAGATATCGATTGAATATTGATTTTCTTTCTTTTTTTAATTGGGTAAAGTGTGGTATTTATTCAGCTGGGTTGAAATGAATTGGAGGATGGGGTTACAGCTTGTGGGGTCCAGCTGTATACAGGTAGACCTTGACTTACGACCGCCGTTGAGCCCAACATTTGTGTTGCTAAGCGAGACAGTTGTTAAGTGAGCTTTGTCCCATTTTACGACTTCTCTCGCCACGGGACTTTTGTTAAGGGAATCACTGCAGTTGTTAAATTAGCATCATGGTTGTTAAGTGAATCTAGTTTCCCCGTGGATTTTGCTCGTCAGATGATCGCAAAAGGGGATCACGTGATCCCCGGGACACTGCGACCGTCATAAATATGAGTCAATATTGCCAAGCATCTGAATTTGGATCGTGTGACCATAGCAGTCATAAGTGTGAAAATTGGGCCTAAGTCCCTTTTTTCGTCGCCATTTTAACTTCGAGCGGTCATTAAATGGGCTGTTATAAGTCGAGGACTAACTGTATAAATTCAATTTCCTGGACAGCTTTACTGACTGCTCGTTTTCAAAAACTCGCTCCTAAGGTTAGGATGGTCCAGCTAAAAATGTTCATTTAAAGGTTTTTGGGGTAATTTGTCCTGCTCTACAATCCTATGAATTGGCAGTTGCTTAAAAAAACACTTTGAAAAACTAGCCAGCTTTGGTGTCATACAGGAAATCAAGAGTTGGATCCAGAAAACATTAGTAGCATGTAGCTGCTGTTAAAATCTGGAAAAAATAAATAAAATAAGGTCCCTCTGATTTTAACAGAAACGAGCTTCTTTAAAAACTATTTTTTTTAAATTGGTTTGGGTGAATATTTCCAAACAGACTCGTTTGGAATTGCATTGTTCGTTTGGATCGACCCCTTGTGTATTTTTACACAGTACGCGAGTTGTTAAGCAAGTTTTGCCCCATTTTACGACTTTTCTTGCCACGGTTGTTAAGCGAATCATTGCGGTTGTTAAATTAGCAACACGGTTGTTAAGTGAATCTGGCTTCCCCATTGACTTTGCTCATCAGAAGGTAGCAAAAAGGGGATCAGGTGACCGTAGGACGCTGCCACCGTCATAAGTCCGTGCCAGTTGCCAAGCCTCTGAATTTTGATCACGTGACTGCGGGGATGCAGCAACGGTCGTAAATGTGAAAAATGGCCTCAAGTCCAGGGGTGGGCTCCTGGGTTCGGCAGGGTTCGGCAATCCTCTAGCCAAGGATCGCCAGGGTTTGGCGAACCCACAAATGCCACCCCTGGCTGGCCACACCCACCGCATCCCGCCCTTCCCAGGAGTCTCCACGCGGCCTCTTCATCATTCCAGGTAAATGCAGTGGCTGCGCGGAAGGTCTGGGAGGGAAAAAACCGGGCCTACTGGAGGTTCCGGAAGTCCGGAAACGGGCCTGTTTCCGGCCTCCAGAGGGTCTCCGGACCCAGGGGGAAGCAGTTTTCGCCCTCCCGGAGGCTTGAGAAAAGCCTCCGGACCCTGGGGAAGGTGAAAAATGCCCCACCCACGTCCACCATGGCCACACCCACCCAGCAACGGGGCAGCGAACCCGTTGCTAAATGATCAACCCTAACCCTAAAGCATCAGAAGTGTGCCTTACAAATTTTGTTTTATAAGGTACTCAGTAAAGCAACTTATGCACTGATACAGCCTTACATTTTGTAATTAAAACATCAAGGGGAAAAAAAAGCATAAATCAATTTAAGGAAGGGTTTTTAGAATTTGTAATACAGAACTGTCCCTTTCTGAACGATCAAATTATATTTTCCCTTTTTTTTCTGCCGGCGGAATTAAGTGTCTTATAGTGTCGTATATTTTTGCCTTCTTCTTTCTCTTATTCGTCCCTTCCTGTGGGACCACGTAGAATCTTTTATTGTAGATTTTTGCCACTGAATTTGTCTCCTATAGTTTGCAATCTGGGACACAATTCTACTGACTACAATATAAAAGGTGCTTTCCCCTTCTTGGGTTATGTTGTCAGCGGGCGAAAGAAGCAGGGTGGGTTTGTTTGCTGCGTGAAAGGATGGTGACTGAGAATTGATTGACAGATAAAAATGTGGCTTTGATCTGAGATGTTTCTTTTGGGGGAATGTTCATTCCATTGCTGTCCATAGGAACTTGGTTGAACAAATTTAGTCAAGATTCAGACAAAATGTCTATGGAGATTCTCAGTCATCAAAAGTTTTGCTTCTCATTCAAAAAGCTGCCTCTTCTTCTTCTTCTTCTTCTTCTTCTTCTTCTTCTTCTTCTTCTTCTTCTTCTTCTTCTTCTTCTTCTTCTTCTTCTTCTTCTTCTTCTTTTCTTCTTCTTCTTCTTCTTCTCCTCCTCCTCCTCCTCCTCCTCCTCCTCCTCCTCCTCCTCCTCCTCCTCCTTCTTCTTCTTCCTTTCTTCTTCTTCTTCTTCTTCTTCTTCTTCTTCTTCTTCTTCTTCTTCTTCTTCTTCTTCTTCTTCTTCTTCTTCTCCTCCTCCTCCTCCTCCTCCTCCTCCTCCTCCTCCTCCTCCTTCTTCCTTTCTTCTTCTCCTTCTCCTTCTCCTTCTCCTTCTCCTTCTCCTTCTCCTTCTCCTTCTCCTTCTCCTTCTCCTTCTCCTTCTCCTTCTCCTTCTCCTTCTCCTTCTCCTTCTCCTTCTCCTTCTCCTTCTCCTTCTCCTTCTCCTTCTCCTTCTCCTTCTTCTTCTTCTTCTTCTTCTTCTTCTTCTTCTTCTTCTTCTCCTCCTCCTCCTCCTCCTCCTCCTCCTCCTCCTCCTCCTCCTCCTCCTCCTCCTCCTTCTCCTTCACCACCACCTCCTCCTCCTCCTCTTCCTCTTCCTCCTCCTCCTTCTTTTCCTCCTTCTCCTTCTCCTTCTCCTTCTCCTTCTCCTTCTCCTTCTCCTTCTCCTTCTCCTCCTCCTCCTCCTCCTCCTCCTCCTCCTCCTCCTCCTCCTTCTCCTTCACCACCACCACCTCCTCCTCCTCCTCTTCCTCTTCCTCCTCCTCCTTCTTTTCCTCCTTCTCCTTCTCCTTCACCACCACCTCCTCCTCCTCCTTGAAAAAGCAGTCCAGTTGCCATTTAAAAAAGCACCTTTGGGACAATCAGAAGCTGGATGACTGAGAATCTCCATAGACATTTAGCATTTTAGTTATTAGTTGACCAATGTTTTCAGGTTTGGCATGATTTGTGAAATTGTTCATTAAGAGCTGGCCCTTCATTCTGTGGAGGTCAATTGTCCACAAAAAGAAAAAAAAATTGCATTAAGCTTTGGAAAGCAAAAGTCGCAATCAGTTAATCAATTCTCAGCATTGTCTTGTCATGCCAGTCCTTGCAAAGACCCATCCCCCCCCCAAAAAAGGCAAAATGGATATTTTTATATTCTGTAAGATCAAGGTTATATTTTAGATGTAAGATTTTATGTGAAGAACCTTGTAATTTATGTTTGTCCTAAAGTATTTGATACAAAATATTTAAAACTCTTGAGTGTGTATATGTGTATCTATGTATATATTGTCGGAAATGTTTGTACAGAAATGGATTTTACTGGTGCACTTTTTAAAAGCCCATTAGGGAGAACTGCAGCTAAAATGATCGTTTGCTACCAGCAAATGTGATCTGTTTCTTGGCGCTGTATTAATTTAATCGCTTTTGGTCGACCTGATCAGTATTATTGAAAAGTCCAGGATCGCACATCACAATCTGACAACTGTGGATAGTTCTCGGTACCTTGCACATTTGACTTTTAACTCCAGGAATTTCTGCCAAGGTTTTCACAGGAAAAGAATAGGGAAAACATCAGTAAAAATCAGCATTCAAAAGGGTCCTTTGAAAGGAAGTTATGGTAATAACTATAGTCCTCAACTTATGACTATGATTGAGCCCGGAGTTACAATCGTAAATTACTGTGTTGTTAAGAAGGCACTCACACAATTCTGGCTCTCCCTGTTGTAGTTGTTATTCAGAGCCACGACCCTGGATTGCTGAACGAACGGTCGTAAGCTGAGGACTATCTGGGTAATGGAAAAATAAGCAACAGACCCAACAGATCAGTTAAAAGTACTTATGCAATTATTCAACAGACATTTTACCGTACTATACATGCTGCAAACCTGTAAATGCTCTGAATTGTATTGGGTGTTCGTTTGTTTTGAAAACAATGTTTTGGTTTTTTTTACAATAAATAAATAAATGCATAATGCCACATGTTATGATGATTTTATACTGTACAATAAGCCCTGCTTTGGATTGTTATAACATTTTAAAAACAATAAATACATTTCTAAGAAGCGGGAGTTTGTGGTTTGCTGTTCTTCTTCCCACTTCCTTTCTCCGCCAAGGCAGTTCTGAACGGCGCTACTAAAATCACTGCTTAAATCAAACCACCTTTTATGCGAATTTGCATGAACAATTAGATAAAATACAGTGGGAAAACTTATGTATTATTGGTGACTATAATGCCATATCTGATAGGAAAAAAGATTATAAAAGTAATAACAGGAAAAAAGCAAGGGGATTACTTCCTAAAACATTTGTAGACATGAAAACTGAATTTAATCTGATTGATGGCTGGCGTTACTTAAATCCAGAGGGAAAACAATATACATTTTTTTCGTATCCCCATAGGTCGTGGTCAAGGATTGATATGGCCTGGATGAATATGGAGTTAATAACAGAAGTAAGCGAAATAGAAATAGAACCAAATATGTGGGCGGATCATAATCCGATTAAAATTAAGTGGAAAGGGAAAATTAAGAAAACGAAAGTAAGATGGACCCTTGACCAAAGAGTAGTTAAAGAGCAAGCATATATAGAAATGATGGAAAAAGAGCTGAAATATTTCTTCCAGGCCAATACACAGGAACATACTACAACACAAATCCTATGGGATACAACAAAGGCATATATTAGGGGCTTATCTATCGCATACCTTGCCAACCGTAATAAAAAGAAAAGGGACAAACGTAATAAATTAATCGGTGAAATAAACAAATCAGAAAAAGTCCTACAAAATAATCCAAATGATACAAAAACTGCAGAAGAGATAACAATATTAAAACATGAACTTAAACTCATTACCCAGGAAGAATTAGCACGAGATATTAAAATAGCAAAACAAAACTTATTTGAATTTGGCAATAAACCAGGTAGGTGGTTAGCCTACAAACTCAGGAAGGAGAAAGCGGATAGAGTTATTGATGCATTAATAGATGATTCAGGAGAAATTCGAACCAGCATGATAGAGAAAAAGAACATAATACAAAGATTCTATACAGAACTTTACAAACAAGAGAAAATTGAAGAGACGGAGATTAAGGAATATCTGAAAGACAAGAATCTGCCAGTCGTTTCGGAGGAAGATAAGTCCATACTAAACAATAAAATAACAATAACAGAATTAAGAACAGCTATAAGTAAACAAAATAATAATAAATCTCCAGGGCCAGATGGTATTCCATCTGAAATTTATAAAAAATTACAGACCTCTTTGGAATTAATAATGTTGGAGGTATATAATGAGGCTTTAATGGGAGCAAAAATTCCGGATACTTGGAAGGAAGCATACATAACCTTAATCCCGAAAGAAGATACAAACAGACAACAAATTCAGAATTACAGGCCTATATCACTTTTGAATACTGATTATAAAATATTGGCTACGATCATTGCGGAAAGATTAAAAAAGTTTCTCAATAAAATAATACATACAGATCAAAATGGTTTTTTGCCAAATAGGCAAATAAGATATAACACAAGAATAATACTTAATGTTCTTGAATATTACGATCAGCATATTGAAAGCCAGGCAGCATTAATATTTATTGACGCCCAGAAGGCGTTTGATAATCTTTATTGGAAGTTCTTCACAACTTTATTTGAAAAAATGGAACTAGGGAATAAATTTACGGGACTAATCAAAGCAATTTATAATGAACAAACAGCTAGAATAATATTTAATAACGAAGTAACAGAGAAAATAAATATAAGTAAAGGAGTTCGACAAGGCTGCCCCTTAGCCCCATTAATATTCATTTTGGCATTGGAGATACTTTTAAGAGAAATTAGAACTAATCAGGAAATAAAAGGAGTGAAAATAAAAAAAGAGGAATACAAAACCCAGGCCTTTGCCGATGACATGGTTATTATTTTGGAAAATCCAATTGAAACGGGACCAAAACTGTTAGAAGAAATTGAAAAATATGGAAAGATTGCAGGTTTAAGGATAAATAAGGAAAAAACAAAAGTAATAACTAAAAATTTAACGGCAAAACAAAAGGACAACCTGGAAAAAATATTAGGAATTAAAACTGTTAAAAAGGTAAAATATTTGGGACTGTGGTTAACCGCTAAATGTACAACAATAAAAGAAGACAACTATTCAAAATTAATTAAAGAAATTAAAAAAGATTTAGAAAATTGGTCAAAACTGCAGTTATCTTTTATGGGTAAAATTGCAACCATTAAAATGAATATACTCCCCAAAATTTTATTTTTATTCCAAATTGCTCCGGTAAAACTTAAAAAAGAATTTTTTGTAACATTAAATAGAATTATACATAAATTCATCTGGTCAAAGAAAAAAGCAAGAATTAAAACAAAACTCCTACAGGATAGTAGAAGAAGAGGCGGATTTGGATTACCTGATTGGGAGGTGTATCAACAAGCTGCCAACCTAATCTGGATTAAAGATTGGATATTATTAAGAAACAAACGAATTTTAACAATAGAGGGCTACGACCTACAGATAGGTTGGCATGCATTTTTGGCAGATGGGAAACATACTACACATTCGTATTTTCACCGCCATCAAATAAGAGGACCTCTCTTAGAAAGCTGGACTAAGATTCAAAAACAACATTATATAAAGCTCCCAAAATGGATCTCCCCAATGGAAGCGGTTATTTACCCAAATTTATTAAGTGATAAGACAGTAATAACCTACCAACAAGTATTGGATGATTATGATAATCTTAAAATGAAACAAGATCTTAATGAGTCCGGTATACAACTAGATTGGTGGCACTATCTGCAGGTCCAATCTAGATATAGTAAAGATAAACAACTTGGTTTCCAAAATATGAATGGCCTAGATAAAATATTATTAGGTACTGATGGAAAAATATTATCGAAATTATATAGCTATCTGTTAGAATATAAATTGTTTGAAGAAACTGTTAAAGGATCAATGATAGCTTGGGCCCAAAACTTTGGGTATAATATACATCTTTCTGAATGGGACAAAATTTGGGAACAGAACTACAAATTAACCTTGGCAATACCTTATAAAGAGAACATCTATAAAATGTTTTATAGATGGCATCTCCCTCCGGCCCGACTGGCAAAAATGTTTACTAAATTATCTCCTAAATGCTGGAAGTGTAAAATAGAAAATGGAACATACTACCACCTTTGGTGGACTTGCCCCCAGGTGAGAATATTTTGGAATAAGGTTAAAACTATAATAGAACAAATTATAGCACGAAGTCTTGAATTAAAACCAGAATTATTCTTACTAGGCATATTTAGGGGAAAATTTGATGAACAAGATAGATATTTAATATTACACATTACTACAGCCGCTAGAATTACTTACGCACAAACTTGGAAATTGGACTCAATACCAACAATGATAACTGTGGTCAATAAAATTTTGGAAGTAGCAGAGATGTGCAAGTTAACGATGGAAATTCAGGACAAAGAAGAGACAGATTTTTATAAAACCTGGGATAGATGGTATAATTGGCTTGGACAAAAAAAATACAGAAATCTATTATAGTATAACTTCTTGCAATGATATAACAAACTGTAGTTTATTTCATATATTATGATACTTTATCTCACTTTCTGACTGAAATAATGTTTGCAAACAGCAGGATGAATTGGGTAAATTAGCTGTAGAAAGATTTATAATGTATAAATACAGATATAATATATAATCGAGTGTATAAAGACTAGTAGTAGTAGCTAATAGGCTGTCAAAGAAGCAGGATATCACTTTTATGGTTTGTATTAGTCGGTGTTATGTTTGTAGTCGACTGCGTATGTTATTTGCTTACTGTAGTGTTTCTACAGTTTTTGTATTTGTTTTTTTGTGTTTATTTTTGTTGTTGTGTGTATTTAATTGTTATGTTTTTAAAGGAAAACTCAATAAATATTATTCTTAAAAAAAAATAAATCACTGCTTAGTTGCAGCAGATAATAAAATAATTGGATTGATGAACTGAGGGGCTGATCACAAAATGAAAGAGCAAATTGGAGAAATATGAAACAGCCACAAACCAGCGTTTTAGACCTTCTGTTTTTCTACTCACTCACTGGATGAGATTCAACCAAAATGTCTTATAATTTGGTTTATTTATCTATTAATACTATAAGATGCAAAAGACAATTCACTTCTTAGGTCTCCCCCACGTATGCATGGCTGTTGTATGGTTTTTTAAATAAATTCTTTTTTAAAATTGTTATTAAATCTTTTATATTGTTTAGTGGTTCTTGTCATGTTGTACGCCGCCCTGAGTCCCCAGGGAGTAGGGCGGCATATAAGAACTCTAAAATTAAATTAAATTAAATTAAATTAAATTAAAATAGTAGGGAAAACAGGGGAGGGGAAAGGGAAGGGGAAAGTATGGAAAAGAAGGAGGGGGAATTCCAACTTTTTGGTGCAGGAGAATAAGATAATAACATCCAACCTCAACTTTTTACTTTTATATAATAATACGAATTAGCCACTTCTATAAAAAAAACACCTAATTGGTAAAACCCAAAATCATTCCCACCCAAAGTCCAGAAGCGGTTTCCAAGTACATGTTTCCCCGAAAATAAGACTGGGTCTTATTTTCTTTTGGGCCCCAAAATATGCACTAGGGGGTGTCATTTTTTTCTATGCGTGGGATGCCCACTTCTTCTGCTTGCTCAAGATTGGGCAGGAGGCTGCGCAGCGCACCAGTGCCACCACCGTGAGGCGTGGGGTGGGTGGGGTGGAGCTTCCCCACGTGCCCTGCACCAGCTTACCTCAGGGCCCCCACAGCCAGGCCATCCAGGCCACAACACATGCCTCACCTTGCGGCCACGGCACCAACACCAGCACACCACTCGGCCTCCTGCTCTGTTGCAGCCGCGAGCAAGCAGAAGATGTGGGCCGGCGGCCACGTGGGCTGCTGCTGCACATGGCTGTTGGTGCTGCCGCCGTGAGGCAGGTGTCGGGGCATGAATGGCCTGGCTGCGAGGGCCCTAAGGTAAGCCTGTGCGGGATGCGGCTCCACCACCACCCGTCTTGCCTTGTGGCCACGGCACCGCAAGCAACTAGGCGGAATGGGCGGCCTGGCAGCTATGCAGGCTCTTAAGTAGGGCTTATGTTGTGGGGGTAGGGCTTATATTAGGTGCACACGTAAAACACACTAGGTCTTATTTTCGGGATAGGTTTTATTTTCGGGGAAACAGGGTAGAAACAAAAGTAGTTGTGTTTTTGTCTTTAATCGAAGGAGTCAATTTAATCCATCTCTGCTAACTCCATCATCTGCTGCAGCCCTTCATCCATTGTGGGAATCAAACTGACCTTCCTTTTTTGTGCATAAAGTAATCTTGCTCCCGTCAAAATATATATATATATATATATATATATATATATATATATATATATATATATATATATATATATATATATGTATATGTATATGTATATGTATATGTATATGTATATGTATATGTATATGTATATGTATATGTATATGTATATGTATATGTATATGTATATGTATATGTATATGTATATATATATATATATATATATATATATATATATATATATATATATATATATATATATATATATATATATATATATATATATATATATATATATATATATATATATATATATATATATATATATATATATATATATATATATATATATATATATATATATATATATATTTAAAACCCCAAAGAAAAATTTCTGGTTTTATTTTTATATTTACTTTGAGAATCTTCTGTATTAGGGTATGAATCCTACTCCAATATTTCTTTGCTTTGTCACACGTCCACCCTAAGCGATAAAATGTCCTTTCTTTACTTTTACATTTCCAACATTCATGTGAAATACCTTTATACTTTCTTCACAACTTATCTGGTGTGAAATACCAACAATGAGATTCAAACAAAACATTATCTATCTATCTATCTATCTATCTATCTATCTATCTATCTATCTATCTATCTATCTATCTATCTATCTATCTATCTATCTATCTATCTATCTATCTATTTATCTATTTATTTATTTATTTGTGAGACTTATATACCGCCTCATAGTGCAAGCACTCTCTAAGCGGTTTACACCATTCAGCAATGTATATATTTACATTTCCCCCAACAATCTGGGTCCTCATTTTACCGACCTCGGAAGGATGGAAGGCTGAGTCAACCTTTAGCCGGTGAGATTTGAACCACTGACCTGCGGATCACAGTCAGCTAAAGTGGCCTGCAGTACTGCCTCTAACCGCTGCGCCACCTTGGCTCTTAATTAGTTATTTCTTAATTGAAATATCTGGAAATGAAATTCCATCTTGCCACTTTTTGGAACTCATCTACAGGGTGTGAATTTCATCTTTTGGAGACCAAAGTGTATGGTTGAAAAAATATATCAAAAAGACATGCATCATAATTAGGATTTTTAAAAAAAATTATATTTCAGTACCGATAGTCCTTGACTTACAACCACAGCTGAGCCCAAAATTTCTGTTTCTAAGTGAGACATTTGTTAAGTGAGTATTCTCATTTTATGACCTTTCTTGCCACCACTGTTAAGTGAATCCCTGCAGGTCTTAAGTCAGTAACTCGGCTGTTAAGTGAATCCGGCTTCCCCATGGACTTTGATGGTCAAAAGGTCGCAAAAGGGGATCACGTGACCCTGGGGACCCTGAAACCGTCATAAGTACGTGCCAGCCTTCAAATTTGGATCACGTGACCATGGGGATGCTGCAACGGTTGTAAGTGTGAAAAACGGTCATAAGTCACTTTAGTGCCATTATAACTTCGAACGGCCACTAAATAGCAATAGCACTTTACTTATATACCGCTTCATAGTGCTTTTACAGCCCTCTCTAAGCAGTTTACAGAGTTCAGCATATTGCCCCCAACAATCTGGGTCCTCATTTTACCGACCTCGGAAGGATGGAAGGCTGAGTCAACCTTGAGCCTAGTGAGATTTGAACAGCTGAACTGCTAGACTAGCAGTCAGCCTGCAGTGGCTGCATTTAACCACTGCACCACTTCAGCTCTTCCCTGCCGTAAGTCGTAAGCTCTTTGGGGATTGAATAATAGAGGAATTGGAGGTGTAGAAAGTTGAGATACGATATTCATGGTTTGGATAGGCAGAGAAACATTTTTATATTTTATATTTTAATATATATTTTTTATAAGAAGAACCAAAAGTACTACATGTGTCTGCCCTTGAAAAATATTTGGAAGCTTCATTTGGCAGCCCGCATGGCTTTCTGCAAGCCTAGATTTGCAGATGGATAGATATTTTGTTCCATCTGGAGGTGTTTTCTGAATTGAGCTAGATTTTAAGCTCTAGCTCTGAACAATCAGACTCAGGAAGTTCCTTCCTTAGTTCCTGGAAATGAATGTCGTGGGTGGATCTCTTAATGATGTCTTGGTGCCTCTTTCTGATCTGGTTGCTTTTTTCTAATAAGATGTTTGATGTGTGTTCTTGTAACATTTCATGATTACATGCTCTGAGCAGTCTTGAGGTTTCCAGGCTGTTATTGCAAACAAGAACTTAATGTAGGATGATTGAATGAGAAGTTTATAGTTGCAAAAAGAAAAGTTCTATAAAAGTTTCAAATTCTATAGTTTTCAAATTCTGTCTATCAACTTGTCATTACCATCTACTATTTGTCATATCCATCCATCCATCCATCCATCCATCCATCCATCCATCCATCCATCCATCCATCCATCCATCCATCTATCCATGCACCTACTGTATGCATCCATCCACCCACCTATTCATGTGAAATGCCTTTATTTCATCCACCTACCTATGCATCCATCCATCCATCCATCCATCTATCCATCCATCCATCCATCCATCCATCCATCCATCCATCCATCCATCCATCCATCCATCCATCCACCTACTGTATGCATCCATCCATCCACCTATTCATGTGAAATACCTTTATTTCATCCACCTACCTATGCATCCATCCATCCATCCATCCATCCATCCATCCATCCATCCATCCATCCATCCATCCATCCATCCACCAACTGTATGCATCCATCCATCCACCTATTCATGTGAAATGCCTTTATTTCATCCACCTACCTATGCATCCATCCATCCATCCATCCATCCATCCATCCATCCATCCATTCATCCATCCATGCACCTACTGTATGCATCCATCCACCCACCTATTCATGTGAAATGCCTTTATTTCATCCACCTACCTATGCATCCATCCATCCATCCATCCATCCATCCATCCATCCATCCATCCATCCATCCATCCACCTACTGTATGCATCCATCCATCCACCTATTCATGTGAAATGCCTTTATTTCATCCACCTACCTATGCATCCATCCATCCATCCATCCATCCATCCATCCATCCATCCATCCATCCATGCACCTACTGTATGCATCCATCCACCCACCTATTCATGTGAAATGCCTTTATTTCATCCACCTACCTATGCATCCATCCATCCATCCATCCATCCATCCATCCATCCACTACTGTATGCATCCATCCATCCACCTATTCATGTGAAATACCTTTATTTCATCCACCTACCTATGCATCCATCCATCCATCCATCCATCCATCCATCCATCCATCCATCCATCCATCCATCCATCCATCCATCCATCCATCCATCCACCTACTGTATGCATCCATCCACCCACCTATTCATGTGAAATACCTTTATTTCATCCACCTACCTATGCATCCATCCATCCATCTATCCATCCATCCATCCATCCATCCATCCATCCATCCATCCATCCATCCATCCATCCATCCATCCACCTACTGTATGCATCCATCCATCCACCTATTCATGTGAAATGCCTTTATTTCATCCACCTACCTATGCATCCATCCATCCATCCATCCATCCATCCATCCATCCATCCATCCATCCATCCATCCATCCATCCATCCACCTACTGTATGCATCCATCCACCCACCTATTCATGTGAAATACCTTTATTTCATCCACCTACCTATGCATCCATCCATCCATCTATCCATCCATCCATCCATCCATCCATCCATCCATCCATCCATCCATCCATCCACCTACTGTATGCATCCATCCATCCACCTATTCATGTGAAATGCCTTTATTTCATCCACCTACCTATGCATCCATCCATCCATCCATCCATCCATCCATCCATCCATCCATCCATCCATCCATCCATCCACCTACTGTATGCATCCATCCACCCACCTATTCATGTGAAATACCTTTATTTCATCCACCTACCTATGCATCCATCCATCCATCTATCCATCCATCCATCCATCCATCCATCCATCCATCCATCCATCCATCCATCCATCCATCCATCCATCCACCTACTGTATGCATCCATCCATCCACCTATTCATGTGAAATACCTTTATTTCATCCACCTACCTATGCATCCATCCATCCATCCATCCATCCATCCATCCATCCATCCATCCATCCATCCACCTACTGTATGCATCCATCCATCCACCTATTCATGTGAAATACCTTTATTTCATCCACCTACCTATGCATCCATCCATCCATCCATCCATCCATCCATCCATCCATCCATCCATCCACCTACTGTATGCATCCATCCACCCACCTATTCATGTGAAATACCTTTATTTCATCCACCTACCTATGCATCCATCCATCCATCCATCCATCCATCCATCCATCCATCCATCCATCCATCCATCCATCCATCCATCCACCTACTGTATGCATCCATCCATCCACCTATTCATGTGAAATACCTTTATTTCATCCACCTACCTATGCATCCATCCATCCATCCATCCATCCATCCATCCATCCATCCATCCATCCATCCATCCATCCATCCATCCACCTACTGTATGCATCCATCCACCCACCTATTCATGTGAAATACCTTTATTTCATCCACCTACCTATGCATCCATCCATCCATCCATCCATCCATCCATCCATCCATCCATCCATCCATCCATCCATCCATCCACCTACTGTATGCATCCATCCATCCACCTATTCATGTGAAATACCTTTATTTCATCCACCTACCTATGCATCCATCCATCCATCCATCCATCCATCCATCCATCCATCCATCCATCCATCCATCCATCCATCCATCCATCCATCCACCTACTGTATGCATCCATCCACCCACCTATTCATGTGAAATACCTTTATTTCATCCACCTACCTATGCATCCATCCATCCATCCATCCATCCATCCATCCATCCATCCATCCATCCATCCACCTACTGTATGCATCCATCCATCCACCTATTCATGTGAAATACCTTTATTTCATCCACCTACCTATGCATCCATCCATCCATCCATCCATCCATCCATCCATCCATCCATCCATCCATCCATCCATCCATCCATCCATCCACCTACTGTATGCATCCATCCACCCACCTATTCATGTGAAATACCTTTATTTCATCCACCTACCTATGCATCCATCCATCCATCCATCCATCCATCCATCCATCCATCCATCCATCCATCCATCCATCCATCCATCCATCCACCTACTGTATGCATCCATCCATCCACCTATTCATGTGAAATACCTTTATTTCATCCACCTACCTATGCATCCATCCATCCATCCATCCATCCATCCATCCATCCATCCATCCATCCATCCATCCATCCATCCATCCATCCATCCATCCACCTACTGTATGCATCCATCCATCCACCTATTCATGTGAAATACCTTTATTTCATCCACCTACCTATGCATCCATCCATCCATCTGTGGATTATACGTGATTGACAGGTAGTCCTCGACTTACGACCACAATGGAGCCCAAAATTCCTGTTGCTAAGTGAGACATTTGTTCAGTGAGGTTTGTCCCATTTTACGATCCTCCCTGCCACAGTTGTTAAGTGAATCTGCCTTCCCCATTGATTTTGCTTGTCAGAAGGACGCAGAAGGGGATCACATGACCCAGGGACGCTACAACCGTCATAAGTATGAACCGCTTGCCAAGCATCTGAATTTTGATCATGTGATCGTGGAGATGCTACAAAGGTCCTAAGTGTGAAAAATGGTCACAAGTCACTTTTTTCAGTGCTGTTGTAAGTATTTAGAGTTATACATTCCTTTCCTTCCTTCCTTCCTTCCTTCCTTCCTTCCTTCCTTCCTTCCTTCCTTCCTTCCTTCCTTCCTTCCTACCTTCCTTAGTATTTAGCCCTCCCTCCCTTTCTTCCTTCTTGTCAACTTTCTTCTATTTCTTTACTTCTTTACTTCCCTCCCTCCCTCCCACACTCCCTCCCTTTTACCTTTCTTCTTTCCTCCCTTTCTTCCTTACTATCATTTTTCTGCCTCTTATTTTTCCTTCCTTCTTTCCTTCCTTCCTTCCTTCCTTCCTTCCTTCCTTCCTTCCTTCCTTCCTTCCTTCCTTCCTTCCTCCCTCCCTCCCTCCCTCCCTCCCTCCCTCCCTCCCTCCCTTTCCCATCAAATTCCTCCCTCCCTCCCTTCTTCCTCCCTCCCTTTCCCATCAAATTCCTCCCTCCCTCCCTCCCTGAATGTTATCAATACCGGCTTGTTATGCAATTTTAAACATCTGACCTTTTGCTCTGAGAAAAATCCCAACATGGATCTATTATTGCTAATATTACTGTATCTTTAGGTTGCTTCACAGATTCCACAATTCAGGGTTCTCTTCTCCAGGACTGCAACACTGTTCCCCACCCCCACACCCAAACTTAAGAACGGATGCATTTTGCTTCGTTCTATTTCAGCGCAAAGACGGGCATTTACGGCAATCCTCTTGAGACTTCTGAAATTAAAATTCCATTAGCGATCCTTCCTGTTTTATACATAACACATACAGCATGATCTAATATTTTAAAATTACAGTGCTTGAGGCTACCTTCCTCGGGGAGATTCTGCAGGCTTTAATGAAGGCAAAATATAAGGTACGGCATGATTTACAAATGGGGTCAGTTCCCTGAAACAGGTTGGTCAATTTCACAATGAGGGATCAACATCCAAGAACTGCTTTTAACCTTTTAAAATTGCTGATGGGTAGGACTTGCTGTTTACATTTCCAAACTAATTATATAGTTCTACAAAGTATTTCGCTTTCTTGTAGTGTCCCAACCCAAGTCGGCAACAAAACCATGCCAATCCCGTAAATATCATTAATGAACTATGTGCTTAAATTCACAGCTTCGGTGAAGTACCTTGGTGTGTATTGTAGGAAATTCTGCACTGGGTGTTTAATCCTTCGTGATAAGTTTTATTCAAGATGGGTTCCAATATTGGAGGGGCTGCCACAAAGAAGAGGGGGTCAAGCTATTCTCCAAAGCACCAGAAGGCAAGATAAGTAGCCATGGATGGAAACTAATGAAGGAGAGAAGCAACCTGGAACTAAGGAGAAACTTCCTAACAGTGAGAACAAACAACAGTGAGAACAAACAACTTGCTACCAGAAGTTGTGAATGCTCCAACATTGAAAGTTTTTAAGAAGAGATTGGGCAACCATTTGTCTGAAATGGTATAGGGCAGTGATGGCAAAACTTTGGTGCGCACGCTGGAAACCCGACAACCAGCTGGCCGGCACGCATGTGCGCCTTGGAAACCCAATGACCAGCTGGCTGAGCTGGGGCGACGCACCCGTGCCCACAGAGAAGGCTCTGCGTGTCACCTCTGGCACGTGTGCCATAGGTTCACCATCAGGGGTATAGGGAATCCTGCCTGAGCACGGGGTTGGACTAGAAGACCTCCAAAGTCCCTTCCAACTCTGTTATTCTGTTATTCTGCTTGTCCAAAGCCTTCATGAGGAATGTAGAGGAGGCCTCACTTGCCTCCTTTGGACACCTTGCCATTTTTGAGTAGAAAGAGGACATTGCTAAAGTCCTCAGCTACTCCTGTGAAAGACACAAGCAACATCTGCTCCAAGGCTAGAGTTCATGACAAGCTATGTTCCAAGGGATTTCCAAGTTGGCTGGCTCTAACATGCACTGTGGGTAATCCTACAATGGGTCTTTGAGGATGCTTGTCATAGAGTGGTTTTCTGCATGAAGCGAGGGACTCCCAAACTGCTCAACAGGGAAGTCCAAGGCCATCACCTCTATAACTGTCTGGTTCGGTTCTGCAACCCAACAAGACAGACACAGACTTCAGAGGATGATCAGAACTGCAGAAAAAACAATTGCTGCCAACCTGCCTTCCATTGAGGACCTATTTACTGCAGGAGTCAAAAAGAGGGCTGTGAAAATATTTACTGACTCCTTGCATCCTGGACATCAATTGTTTCAACTCCTACCCTCAAAACGACACTATAGAGCACTGCACACCAAGACAACTAGACACAAGAACAGGTTTTTTCCTCCATGCCATCACTCTGCTAAACAAATAATTCCCTCACCACTGTCAAACTAATCACTAGGCTGCATTACTATTACTATTAGTTTTTCTCATCGTTCCTATCACCCATCTCCTCCCACTTATGACTGTGACTGTAACTTGTTGCTTGTATCCTTACGATTTATATTCATATTGATTGTTTCCTGATTGCTTATTTGTACCCTATGACAATCATTAAGTGTTGTACCTCATGATTCTTGACATATGTATCTTTTCTTTTATGTACACTGAGAGCTTATGCACTGGAATCAAATTGCTTGCGTGTCCAATCACACTTGGCCAATAAAGAATTCTATTCTATTCTATTCTATTCTATTCTATTCTATTCTATTCTATTCTATTCTATTCTATTCTATTCTATTCTATTCTATTCTATTCTATTCTATTCATTTCTATTCATTTCTATCACTGGGGTTGAAGGTTGAGAGACATCTTCTCCTGCAGCACTGCATGAAGCAATTCAAAGCCAACTCAAGGGCTTTGCTGAAATGAAGTTGGCTTCTTCATTTCAGAAGAAGCAAATTGTCCTGGCTGGAATTGCTTAGTGGAAGCAAAATCCTTCAGAATGACCAGACCAGCTTCGCTAGCCAGGAGGCTGAATAACAGAATAACAGAATTTGAAGGGACCTTGGAGGTCTTCTAGTCCAACCCCCTGCTCAGGAAAATACCCTTTCAGAAAAATGGGTGACCAATCTCTTCTTGGAAACCTCCAATGATGGAGCACCCACAACTTCTGGAGGCAAGTTGTTCCACTGGTTAATTGTTCTCCCTGCCATGAAATTTCTCCTCAATTCCAGGTTGGTTCTCTCCTTGATTAGTTTCCACCCATTGCTTCTTCTCTTGCCTTCAGGTGCTTTGGAAAATACATTCACTCCCTCTTTCTTTGTGGGAGCCTCTTAGCTATTGAAAGACTGCTATCATGTCACCCCTAGTCCTTTTTTCATTAAATTGGACGTACCCTGCAACCTTTCTTCATATGTTATAGCTTTCAGTCCCTTAATTATCTTCGTTGCTCTCCTCTGCATTCTTTTTTAGAATCATTTTTTTAAATATCGTGGCAATCCTGGCTGTTGACAGTCATTTCCTATATATTTTTTCCCTTGCAGGCAGAACTCGGGCTGCAAAGTTCTTCAATTTTCCAAGGAATAAGCCCCATTGAATTCCATGACATTTACAAACCGATATGCACATTTTAGATGCTGTTATTAGAATATATCAGGTTAGGGGCAAAATAGAATTATTACATTTTGCCTAGTTTGATCTTCACGCATGCCTTGACATTGAACTCACATTCCTGCACCGTGACATAACATTGAAAGAGTATCAGAACCAGGTTTTACTAGTGAAATGTTCCTAATTTCCACCCTTTAAGTCCTAACCTTTCAAACTGCTGCCGAAGATGACAAGGTCTTTACTCTAGGTGAATTTATTTTGGAGCAATGCGGCTGATCCTTTTAGTTCCACGCAATGCTTTCAAATTCTAACATAAGGCACCGTCGGCCAGTTAAATACAGAATAATTCAAAAGCAGAGAAAAGAGGACTTATCAAAGCTGCTGGCTGGGGGATTCTGGGAGTTGAAGTCCAAGGCTGCCAAGGCTGACAACCATGGTATTAGGGCAGAAGTCCCCAACCTTGGCCACTTTAAGACGTATGGACTTCAACTCCCAGAATTCTTCAGTCAGCCATTCTGCAGGTTGGACACCGTGTTGGCTGAGGAATTCTGGGAGTTGAAGTCCATAAGTCTTAATGTTGTGAAGGTTGGAGATCCCTGTATTAGGGGGCACGCTCTACTTAAAAGGAAAGCAGTTTGACGATGGAGCCAAGGAGGTGGTAGTTTCCTTCCACCGATGCATTCCAGCAGAAGATGGACATTGATTTGTCTTGGGAAGCTTCCATCTGGACTTAGCAAGAGATGAGTAGCCGCAACATCCCTTTCCAACTGCAGCATTTGGGGAGTCCTCCTAGCAAGCTAGGGGTCCAGTTCAAAATTTGTAAGTCAGGCTTGGAAAATAGAACTGAACAGAATAACAGGGTTGGAAGGGACCTCGGAGGTCTTCTAATCCAATCCCCTGCTCAGCCAGGAGACCCTCTAAAATTTCAGACAGGTATCCAATCTCTTCTTAAAAACTTCCAGTGATGGAGCACCCATAACTTTTGGAGGAAAGTTGTTCCACTGGTTAATTTTTCTCACTATCAGGAAAATTTTCCTCATTTTTAGGTTGCTTCTGTCCTTGATTAGTTTTCATCCGTTGCTTTTTGTCCTGCCTTCTGGTGCTTTGGAGAATAAGTTGACTCCCTCTTCTTTGTGGCAGCCCCTCAAATATTGGAAGACTGCTATCATGTCACCCCTAGCCCTTCTTTTCACTAGACTAGCCAAACCCAATTCCTGCAACCGTTCTTCATATGTTTTAGTCTCCAGGCTCTTAATCATCTTAGTTGCTTTTCTCTGCACTCTTTCTAGAGTCTCAACATCAAATTTTTATATCATGGCAATCAAAACTGAGGTTTCTCCCCTTTCCAAAATCAGAAGACAGTCTATGCAATCCTGCTCTACTAAAGAGCATTTCTGTGCAACGCGAAGCCTCTTTGGTTTTCCAAGGGTGCCTCACCACATACCCCAACTCACTCATGATCGTTGGCACCGAGCCGAAGAATCCGCCATTAGCTCTTGTGTAGAAATGGCCACAGAGGGAGACAACATAATTATACAGTGGGCAGAGACAGGGCGTGATTCAGCCGCTGGTGACCTTTGTAGGGGAATTTTTGGAAGCACGTGGCTCCTTTCAGGCCTGTTTTTAGTTTATGCTGTGGCAACTCTCCTCCTGACGTGAAGTAGTAGCAGCCAGCATTCTCCCTTCAGTTTATCTCATTTCATTTCAATTGTGTGTGTGTGTGTGTGTGTGTGTGTGTGTGTGTATGCTGTTGTGTTGTGTTCTGTTCTTCTCTACTCTTCATTTTCCAATATCTATTCTATTCTATTCTATTCTATTCTATTCTATTCTATTCTATTCTATTCTATTTTCTCTTCTATCCTATCCTATCCTATCCTATCCTATCCTATCCTATCCTATCCTATCCTATCCTATTTATTTATTTATTTATTTATTTATTTATTTATTTATTTATTTATTTGTTATTTGTGAGATTTATATACCGCCTCACAGTGCAAGCACTCTCTAAGCGGTTTACACCATTAAGCAATGTATATATTTACGTTGCCCCCAACAATCTGGGTCCTCATTTTACCTACCTCAGAAGGATGGAAGGCTGAGTCAATCTTGAGCTGGTGAGATTTGAACCGTTGATCTGTGGATCACAGTCAGCTAAAGTGGCCTGCAGTACTGCCTCTAACCGCTGTGCCACCTCGGCTATCCTATCCTATCCTTATCCTATCCTTCATTCCAATTCCCTCCCCTCCCCGCTCCTCTCCCTTCCATCTATTCCATTCCATTCCATAACTCAAGTTTTATTCAGCCATTCAATGACCATCAGTATTTTCGCAGCATAAATGTTTCTTTATCTAAACGTCTATCTGTGCCCACATTGAGGAACTCAAGGAGACGCACCCAGCGTTTTCTCCTATTTCCCCTGTGTGGGTAGGTTGGGCTGAGGAGAGGAGCTGGCCCAGAAGCATCCGGTCAGTTTCCATGGCTGAGAATAGGAGAACAGGAGCCAAGGTGGCGCAGTGGTTAAAATGCAGCACTGCAGTTCAGCAGTTCAGCTGTTCAAATCTCACCGGCTCAAGGTTGACTCAGCCTTCCATCCTTCCGAGGTGGGTAAAATGAGGACCCAGATTGTTGGGGGCAATATGCTGAACTCTGTAAACCGCTTAGAGAGGGCTGTAAAGCACTATGAAGTGGTATATAAGTCTAAGTGCTATTGCTAGTGCTAATACAGAACATCACCCTGGCTCATTCACTTCACCTCGTGGTCCCTCGACCTTTGAAGCGACCACTCCTTCTTAACCATTAATTCATCCTGGCTCATCAAACCCCTGCTGGGTCCTTCTAACTTTGAGGTTACCCCACTCCTTTGGCCATTACATCACCCTGGCTCACCATGTTCTGCTGAGGGTTCCTCCACCCTTGAGGTTACAACTTCACCTTAGCCATTACCTCACCTTGGCTCACTACATTTACCTGGGGGCGGTCTCGCCACCTTTGAGGTTATCTCCCCAGCAGAGGTGGGTTTCAGCAGGTTCTGACTAGTTCTAGAGAACCGGTAGTGGAAATTGTGAGTAGTTCGGAGAACCGGTAGCGGAAATTGTGAGTAGTTCAGTGAACCAGTAGCGGAAATTGTGAGTAGTTCGGAGAACCGGTAGCGGAAATTGTGAGCAGTTCAGAGAACCAGTAGCAGAAATTGTGAGCAGTTCGGAGAACCAGTAGCGAAAATTTTGAGTAGTTCAGAGAACCGGTAGCGGAAATTGTGAGTAGTTCGGAGAACCGGTAGTGAAAATTTTGAGTAGTTCAGAGAACCGGTAGCGAAATTTTTGAGTAGTTCAGAGAACCGGTAGCGGAAATTTTGAGTAGTTCGGAGAACCGGTAAATACCACCTCTGACTGGCCCCGCCCCCATCTATTCTCTGCCTCCCGAGTCCCAGCTGATCGGGAGGAAATGGGGATTTTGCAGTATCCTTCCCCTGCCACGCCCACCGAGCCACGCCCACCGAGCCACACCACACCCACCAAGCCATGCACACAGAACCGGTAGCAATCTTTTTTTTGAAACCCACCACTGCTCCACATCTTCCCCATTCCATCGCCCTGGTTCATTAGGTGCTGCTTGTGGTCCATCTCCATGTTTGACGTGGGACATGTCAAACTGAAGAATGGTGCTATCCTTCTCACAGGCAGGTTGATGAGCAAGCTGTTCTGTTTTGTCTTTCTGGCAAGATGAGCAGACTAGGCATCTGATGAAATCCTGCCGATATTGGCCAGGTCCATGTGGAATTTAAGGATTCTCCAAGAGATGGCACTGTTTCTTTGCGCTCTACGTGGAAGACTCTGTCCATACAGTGCTGTTACTCTAGGAAACTTCAGTTATGTTCAAGATTGAAAAAGCACAGAGTTTCCCCTTCTCTCTCTCTTTCTCTCTCTCTCTCTCTCCCCATCTCTCTCTGTCTCTGTTGACTCTCTGACTCTCTCTATATATCTGTCTGTCTCTCTCTTTCTGTGTCTGTCTGTCTGTCTCTCTCTCTCTCTCTCTCTGACTTTCTGTCTCTCTTTGTGTCTTTCTCTGTCTCTCCATCTCTCTATTTCTCCATCTCTCTCCGACTCTGTCTGTCTGTCTGTCTGTCTGTCTGTCTGTCTCTCTCTCTCTCTCTCTCTCTCCCTCTTTCTCCCCCCTCTCTTTGTCTCTCTCTGTCTCAGTGTCTCTGTCTCAGTCTCCCTTTCATCCCTCTCTCTCTTCAATCAAAATGCATATAACAGAATGATGCTAATCACGGTTGGCTATCAATAGGCTTCTGAATGCAATACAGCATGCTGGTTTTGACTTACAAATTTCTCCCTGCCTGGTCATCTCAGTATCCTCAACATTACTGTCCCAATCAGAATTAATTTGTCCAGATCCTTCAGCTGTCATCACCATTGCTATCACATGTATTTAATGAGGTCAACAGGGTGGAAGCTAGGAGATTATTTTTTTCTTTTCTTTTCTTTTCTTTTCTTTTCTTTTCTTTTCTTTTCTTTTCTTTTCTTTTCTTTTCTTTTCTTTTCTTTTCTTTTCTTTTCTTTTCTTTTTCCTTCCTTCCCTTCCCTTCCCTTCCCTTTCTTTCTCTTCCCTTTCCGTCACCTAGAGCCGAGGTGGCGCAGTGGTTAAAGTGCAGCACTGCAGTTCAGCAGTTCAGCTGTTCAGATCTCACCAGGCTCAAGGTTGACTCAGCCTTCCATCCTTCCGAGGTTGGTAAAATGAGGACCCAGATTGTTGGGGGCAATATGCTGAACTCTGTAAACCGCTTAGAGAGGGCTGCAAAGCACTATGAAGCGGTATATAAGTCTAAGTGCTATTGCTATTGCTATTCTTTTCTCCTTCCCTTCCCTTCCCCTCCCCTCCCCTCTCTGAAAGCTGCTAATTTATTTAGCAATATTTCCCTATGAGCTACACCTTTAGTGGAATGGTGCCCAGAACACTGTCTGAATTTGTCCGCCAAATACATCTATTAAATCCAATTTATATTTATAGAACAATTTTGCATACCTGTCTTAAATCTGGCTTGAGTATCACGCCAAATATTTGTTAAACTCCAAGGGTTGGAGGAGTGGTAGATTTGATCATCGGATGATAAATTTGCACAGGTGGTTCATATTGACAGTGGCATGGTTATCACAAAAGCTTCAATTGGTCCAGAATGCCTCAATATGCCCATAGAACACCTCTGCTTCACAAGCTCCACTGATTGCCAGTTTGCTTGGTTGGTTGAAGAGGGGGTCAACTTATTTTCCAAAGCACCTGAGGGCAAGACAAGAAGCAATGGATGGAAACTAACCAAGGAGAGAAGCAACCTAGAACTAAGGAGGAATTTCCTGAGAGTGAGAACAATTAATCAGGAGAAGGGGTTGCCTCCAGAATTTGTGGGTGCTCCAACACTGGAGAATTTTAAAAAGAGATCGGACAACCATTTGTCTGAAATAGTATAGGGTTTCCTGCTTGAGCAAGGGGTTGGACTAGACGACCTCCAAGGTCACTTCCAATTCCCTTCTGTTCTGTTCTTCTGCTTCCAGAGGTGATTCAAGGTGATGGCCATTACCTATGAAGCCTTTCATAGCACAGGAGCTAATTACTTGAGGGACTGCAAGGTGTCCATAAGATCTGCCTGGTTAATTCAATCCTTCAGGGTTGGCACATTCTAGGTTCCTTCAACTGAACAATCTGTGGGGACCCTAGAATCTCTATCTTCTCTGCAGCAGTTCCGGCCTTCTGGAATGAAGTTCCCCTTGAGATCCAGATTGAGGTCCTGTCTGCAGTTGTTTAGAAGAGCTGTGAAGACCTTTGAAGAGTCTTTGGTGCGCTCTGAGGTTGGTGGTTTTCTTGCAGATGTTTCATTACCCAAATTGGGTAACAATCATCCGTGGTAGTAATCTAGCACGGATGATGTTACCTAGTTTGGGTAATGAAATGTCTGCAAGAAAACCACCAAGCTCAGACAGCAGCAAGGACCCCACAGTCCACCTCCTCCTCCTCCTCCTCCTCCTCCTCCTCCTCCTCCTCCTCCTCCTCCTCCTCCTCCTCCTCCTCCTCCTCCTCCTCCTCTTCTTCGCAAACACCACTCCCTTCCAGCACTGATGATGTTACCTAGTTTGGGTAATGAAACGTCTGCAAGAAAACCACCAAGCTCAGAGTGCACCAAGAACCCCACAGTCCTCCTCCTCCTCCTCCTCCTCCTCCTCCTCCTCCTCCTCCTCCTCCTCCTCCTCCTCCTCCTCCTCCTCCTCCTCCTCTTCGCAAACACCACTCCCTTCCAGCACTGATGATGTTACCTAGTTTGGGTAATGAAACGTCTGCAAGAAAACCACCAAGCTCAGAGCACACACAGTCCTCCTCCGTCTCTTCCTCCTCCCCCTTCTCTCCCTCTTCCTCTCTGCAAACCCCATTCCCTTCTAGCGCTGATGATGTTACCTGGTTGGGTAATGAAACGTCTGCAGAAAACCACCAAGCTCAGAGAGCACCAAGGACCCCATAGTCGTCGTTGTCTTCCTTCTCCTTCCCCTCCCTCCTCCTCCTCCTCCTCCTCTTCCTCTTCTTCTCAAACACCACTCCCTTCCAGCACTGATGATGATATCTAGTTTGGGTAATGAAACGTCTGCAAGAAAACCACCAAGGTCAGAGAGCACCAAGGACCCTCCCTCATTTCAATCCTGAGCTACAAATATTCTCCTTTATTGTGAAGATCTTTATCCAGGTGAGGAAAGTGAATCCTTCTTTGGAGTGTGTACATTTATTTCCTTTTTGTTCCTCTCCTTTGGTTACCTTACCACCTTATATTTCTTTATTTTTGTGTATTGTTTTCCTTGAGTGGCATGGTGGCCCAGAGGTGGAGCTCTCGACTCACAATCAGGAGGCTGTGAGTTCGATCCTAGGTAGTGGCAGATATTTCTCTCTCTGGGCGCATTGAGAAATTGTCTGCTGTGAACACCGCATGGGAGTCAGGAAGGGCATCCGGCCAGTAAATGCTCAGCTCCATTCAGTCACCCTGACCCCACCCTGTTGCAAGGGGTAACAGGGTCACTAAAAGAAAAAAAAAATTGTATTGTTGTTCTCATTTGAATGTTTTTCTTATGAGCCATCCAGGGTGGAAGAATGGGTGGCATGCACAATTAGTAAATAAATAAATAATCCAGGAGAACTGACGCAAGAATGATAACATGCAAATTACTATCACAAAAGCTTGATTTGGAAGAACAGCAATGGCACCGACCACCTAAGCCAGTGATGGCGAACCTATGGCACGCGTGCCACAGGTGGCACACGGAGCCATATCTGCTGGCACGCGAGCCGTTGCCCTAGCTCAGCTCCAGCGTGCATGTGCGCGCCGGCCAGCTGATTTTTGGCTTACGCAGAGGCTCTGGGAGGGCATTTTAGGCTTTCGGAGGGCCTCCAGGAGGGCAGGGGGGTGTTTTCGCCCTCCCTAGGCTCCAGGGAAGCCTCTGGAGCCTGGGGAGGGCAAAAAATGGGCCTACCGGGCCCACCGGAGGTCGGAAAACATGCCATTTCCGGCCTCCAGAGGACCTCTGCGGGGGCAGGGGAGGCCATTTTCGCCCTCCCCAGGCATTGAATTATGGGTGTGGGCACTCGTACGTGCATGATAGAGCACGCGCACGCGCTTTCGGCACCCGAGGGAAAAAAGGTTCGCCATCACTGACCTAAGCAATTCGTGTCTCTTGCCTGTATTTTCAGATGCTGTAACCAGAAAGCTGCAGCGATGAAATTGTTTGGCTCAGAAGCCAGTCTCAATTCCCCAGTCAGTTCAGGTCAAATCAATTATGAACAGACAGTTCTGCTGAAATAAGAACTTATAAAACATATGGTGTGAACACCTCACACTTCCCAGTGCATTTGTTCAGCTGGTGTTAGGTGGACTTAATTACCTGAAGGTGTGACCTTCGTTGTTGGAGAAGAGAGGAGAAAGAGGGAAGCGTTAGTCCACAGCTCTCGATAAAACAGGAGGTAAAAATTATTCAGCTGAAATTAAGCCTGTCATAAATTAACACCAGCCCAGAGGGGGAAAAAACCCCTAAAATGCAGGTGGAGTAGAAGAAGGTAAAAATGAAAGGATTTTAGATTTATTATTAGAGTTGGAAGGGACCTTGTAGGTCATCTAGTCCAACCCCCTGCTCCAGCAGGAGTTCCTACACCATTTGAGACAGATGGCAGTTCAGTCTCCCCTTGAAGGTCGCAAGTGTTGGGGCTCTCACAACCTCCGCTGGCAAACTGTTCCACTGGTTGATCGCTCTCACCGTCAGAAAGTTTCTCCCCACTTCCAGGTTGAATCTCTCCTTGGTCAGCTTCCATCCGTTATTCCTTGTTTGGCTTTCTGGTGCCATAGAGAACAGCCTGACCCCCTCCTCTCTGTGGCAGCTCCTCAAGTATTGGAACACTGCTATCATGTCACCCCTGGTCCTTCTCTTCGCCAGACTGGCCAAGCTCAGTTCCTGCAACCGCTCTTTGTATGTTTTATTTTCCAGACCCTTTATCATCCTGGTTGCTCTCTTCTGCACCTTCTCTAGGGTTTCAATGTCTTTTTTGTAGTGTGGTGACCAAAACTGGATGCAGTACTCTAGGTGTGGTCTGACCAAGGCTTTATAGAGTGGTCCTAGTACCTCTCTGGTCCTTGAGTGTATCCCTCTATTTATGCAGCTCAGGACTGCGTTGGCCTTTTTGGCTGCTGCTGCACACTGCTGTCCTTTGCTCCGATCACACCGGATCTATTTTACCATCTCTGTTAGAAGAATGGAGGGGGAATGGTGGTTTCAGTAGACATTTTTGTCCAAGAGAAACTCACAATATTCTTTCCAACACAACAAAATGTTGGAAAGCAATCACATAGAGAGGTTCACAAAAATTCCGGTCTGTCTGCCTACCTGCATAATAATGATCGGAAAATAGAGAAGAACAGGATGAATTTTGGTGTAGTGGAAGAAGGCAAAAGAAGAAAGATTGGCGTTTGTAAGGGGGTCAGATCTTTCCAGGATTTGCAGAGAGAGAGGGAGAAAAGGAACAACCCCCACCACTCCAATCTCTGTGGGTGGTACAGCTGGGCAGCAGCTCAGATGTTTGATGTTTGCTCCATTCTAAGCTTTGGTCCCTCCATCCGTCTTATGAGCCAAGATGGAGTAGCCAAGACATGCAGGCATCCCCTAGTTTGTTCAAAAGTGCCCAAAATGTTAATTTTGAGAATGCTACAAAGAGGAGGAGGAGGAGGAGGAGGGGAAAGAGTAGGAAGAGGGGCAGTGGGAGGAGGAGGAGGAAGGAGACAAAGATGTCTTCTTTGTCAAAGGAGGAAGAAGAAGAAGAGGAAGAGGAAGAGGAAGGAGAAGGAGGAGAACAGGAAGGAGGAAGAGAAGAATACTGCATATCGGACATAAATACATTAGAAAGTGTCCAGAGATACTTTACAAGGAGAGTCCTCCACTCCTCTACTCGCAACAGAATACCTTACGCAGCCAGACTTGAAATCCTGGGCTTAGAAAGCTTAGAACTACGTTGCCTTCGGCACGACCTAAGCATAGCTCATAAAATTATCTGCTACAACGTCCTTCCTGTCAACGACTACTTCAGCTTCAACCACAACAATACATGAGCACACAACAGATACAAACTCAAAGTGAACCGCTCCAAACTTGACTGTAGAAAATACGACTTTAGCAACAGAGTGGTAAATGCCTGGAACTCACTACCTGACTCTGTGGTTTCATCACCAAACCCCCCAAACTTTACCCTTAGACTGTCCACTGTTGACCTCACCCGATTCCTAAGAGGTCAGTAAGGGGCGTGCATAAGTGCACCAGCGTGCCTACCATCCCTGTCCTAATGTTCCCTCTTATCAGTACCCATCTTATGTATATAAACAATGTTATATTTATGTATATTACCAACACGTACTTGACAAAAATAAATAAATAAATATAATATAATATAATATAATATAATATAATATAATATAATAATAATATAATATAATATAATATAATATAATATAATATAATATAATATAATATAATATAATATAATATAATATAATATAATATAATAATAATAATAATAATAATAATAATAATAATAATAATAAGAAGAAGAAGAAGAAGAAGAAGAAGAAGAAGAAGAAGAAGAAGAAGAAGAAGAAGAAGAAGAAGAAGAAGAAGAAGAAGAAGAAGAAGAAGAAGAGGAGGAGGAGGAGGAGGAAGGAGGAAGGAGGAAGGTGGAAGAAGAGGAGGGAGGAGGAGGAGGAGAAGAGGAAGAAGAGAAGATCTGCTTATAAAAATTTTCCTTTCTTTGAGCAGCAGTTCCAATTCCACTTAAGGTAGACCAGAGAAATAGTAATCCGGTTTTATTCTCCCAGCGTTGCTATTCTGGCTTTGCTTCAAGATTGAAAGCCGTAAACGTTTGATTGTGTCTCCAGTCTGCAAATGATAAAAGTACAGTACAGTATAAATGTGCAGCCTCATTTTGTAAATCAAAGTGGTCTGGCAGTGAGAGATCTACATTATATTTGACAGAAGGTGAACCTGGATAAGACTTCTTTTATACTCGGTTATTTATCCTTGCATCCTAAAGCTGCCAAGCATTTTCATTTCATACCAAGCATTTTCATTTTGCCATTATTACATTTTGCTTGGTTCTTCTAGGCTGTGTAGATGAAAGTAGTGATGGTTGTTTATTAGAAAAGGGATTTTTTTTTTGAAGGAAAGCATTCGATACATCCAATGATTGAATTAATATATTACCTGCATCCACAGTAACAATATTGCATTCAGACATACACAACCCCAAGGGCTTGGTTTGTACTTCAAGCTAACCCATGAAAAATTAATCAAGGTTAAAAGTTGTCCATCTAGCCCACATCCTTCAAATGCAGCAGCTCTTGTGTGAACGTGGCCTTTAAACAAAAACAAACACAACAAACAAAAACACGTCAAAATAACTCTGATTCTGTACCAAAAACTTCCCAGATTCTGCAATATGCCTATTTTTGCAAATTAAATAGTTTTTGCAGGTTGGTTCTACCTGTGCACTCATTAATATATTAAAATAGTATAAGGAACCACTAGAAATCTGGCTTTCCATATTTCTTTGGATATTTTCTTCGAACCTGTGTGCTGCGCCACAGGAATAAAATTCTCCTTACACTGAAGCATAGAATACTTAAAACTAAGATCACTGGTATTCTTACTATGCTAATAGTAGCAACTAGGTTCAATGTGCCTAGGCTGCAAAAAATTCGATGACCACTGGATGGCAGCCAAGAGGTATTTTAAAAAATCCTCAATCTCTTCTGCCATCTGGTGGCTACTTTGAATGCTGCAGTCTGGAATTTTTATTTGATTTATACCTCTCCTTTCATTTTGGGAGCTGAAGAAGGAGCACGTAGTTACTCTCCTCTATTTTCCCACTGCAACAACCGAGAGAGAGAGAGTGACTAAACCCACATAACTAAACACGTTTTCCTGGTGGAGAGTGGATTAGTATCCACAGACTTAGTTCAACTTTAAGACTACGCTGGTGTCACCTCCAAGATGGGTAGACTTCAACTCCCAGAATTCCTCAAGCAACATGGAGAATTCTGGGAGTTGAAGGCCACATATCTTCTACTTGACACATTTGAGAAACACTGCACCACACAATACTTCTGGTGTTATTCTGGACCAAAACTACTGAACAGTCTCCTTCTGATATTGGATACATTCCAGTATAATCTACCCCCAAATGCTTTAATATCTGTTTTACCAAAGAAATGTTAGACTAGTCTGCCCTCTTCCTTATTCGCTCCTTTAACAATGTACTTTCTAATCTCTCCAAATTGCTTTTCAATAATAGTAATAATATTAATAATCACCTCTTAATAGGCTGGGTATTATTTCTTAATTCTGGCGGTGCTTAAAGATCACCATTTAGCTTTCCATTAAATTATCACATTTGCCTTAATTACTTGACTAATTTTAATCTAGCGGGAATCAGAGGCAGAGATTTAAAAAAAATGCGGCTCTTACATTACATCCATAATAACCATTTGCAAGGGCAGTAAAAATAACTCTGACAGCCACAGGACCCTTCTCCTTAAAACTCCCTTCGTCTAAGAAGCTATGATAAAGTTTCCGCTTTTACAATCATTAAATAGTAGACCCTCTAAAGGTTTTTTTGGGGGGAAAAACAGGTGTACTGAAGTAGAATTGGCTATTTATATAGAAATTATCTTAATGGAGCATTGTTGTTATGGAGGTCACTGCAACCAAATGTGTAACCATAAAATCCTTTATGGCGATATCGGTTTTTAGTCATGGTATTGATTTAAGGGATGGCAATTTTGCCCTGAGTAAGGACCTGCTTATCTCCTTCCCCAATCTAATATTTTTCAAGATGAGATTAAGGAAACTTCAACTGAGGAGAAAAGGGAATTTGCACCAGTATTTTCCCAGTCTAGGGGCATGATATAGGTCAGTGTTGGCGAGCCAGGGAGCTGCTCTTCTGGTTTTGGTGCTCCCACACATGCGAAGACCAGCTGACTGGTGTGCATCAGTGGTGGGTTCCTATCAGTGTGGTCCACTCTATAGCACCGGTAGCGGCCCGCTGGTGATGTCACAGTACGGTGCGGTCGGTTGCCGGTGCCTGGGCGCCGCCATTTTTTTAAATGCCTAAAGCTTCCCAAAGTGGGCGTTTTCCAAAAGCTTAACCTTTTATACTGTTAATTTTATACAGTTTTATACTGTTATTCTTTAGACGAAAACATTGAGGACTGTTAAAAGATACTGTTCTTTTAACAGTCCTCAATATTTTCGTCTAAGGAATCCATGACTGAAACCAAAAATGCTGTATGAGACTTGTTTGTCTTTTAACTATAGCATTTTCTGCATATAAAGGTTGCTGTGTTGCCATGGTGTAACACGCACTTTGTATGCAAAGCTTTTCATGTAAGGTATAAAATAGCAAAAATAGTAGTAACATCTCTCTGAAATAACTAATATATGACCGGCAACCCACGCCCATCCAGTCACATGGCTGGCAAGCCACACCCACAAAATAAGCCATGCCCACAGAGTGGTAGTAAAAAAAAATAGGAACCCGCCCCTGGTGTGCATGTCCACGCCAGAACCCAGAAGAGCAACGGGCAATGGCTGGTGTGCACAGAGAGATGGCTCTGTATGCCACTTCCGACACGTGTGCCATAGGTTCCCCATCACGGATATAGGTAGTCCTTGACTAACCAAAGTTGAGAGAAGAGCAACTAAGATGATCAAAGGCCTGGAGGCTAAAACATACGAAGAACGGCTGCAGGATTTGGGTTTAGCTAGTCTAAAGAAAAGAGGAATTAGGGGTGACATGATAGCAGTCTTCCAGTATTGGAGGGTCTGCCACAAAGAAGAAGGGGTCCACCGATTCTAGAAAGCACCTGAAGGTAGCATAAGAAACTACAGCTGGAAACTAATCAAAGAGAGAAGCAAACCTGGAATTAAGGAGAAACTTGCTAACAGTGAGGACAATTAACCAGTGGAACAGCTTGCCACAAGAAATCATGGGAGCTCCATCACTGGATGTCAGGCAGTGATTTTATGTTGCCTGTTACATGTATATGCAGGGAGATGCATCCCTATCAAATATAATGGTTTATTCCTGAGCACATGATTAATATGTTCCTAGTACGCATGTGTACATTCCTTTCTTTTGATCTTTCCTTTTGTCTTCTGCTTCTGCATGAAGCAACACCTATGTTTATAGCCAGGATGTGATTTATTATTTTTGTAACGAAATAAATATTTTATACCTTAGCATTTATACTGCGGTTTATTTTGATAATGTCAGAGTTTCAGGAAAAGATTCATTTCGCCTCTGATGAGAGTAATTCTTATCTTAACACTGGAGGTTTTTAAGAAGAGACTTGATAGTCACTTATCTAAAATGGTATAGGTTCTCCTGCTTGAGCATGGGGCTGGACTAGAAGACCTCCAAAGTCCCTTCCAGCTCATTTTATTCCATTCCGTTCCGTTCCGTTCTGCTCCGTTCTGTTGTTCTGTTCTACAACAATTCATATAGTTCAAAATAACAGCACTGAAAAAAAGTGACTCAGGACTTACACACTTTTCACACTTGCAAGCATTGTTGCATCCCCATAGTCATCTGATCAAAATTCATGAAGACTCTGCAAAATTCATGAAGACTTTTTTCAGTGCCGATATAATTATGAACGGTCACTAAGTGAACAGTTGTAAGTCGAGGACTACCTATAGGGGAAAATGTAATATATATTCTATTAAACAATGCTAACATTGATCTATTCCAAGTATAACTCCAACACAATCAGATCCGATCAATATCAGGAAGACTGCCTTAATATAGGGGAGGAGAACTAGAAGATAAATTTGATCCAAGAGCTGATTTTAAGCTGTCTCACTTAGTTTATTAATAAAATTCATAAGATATATTTTCAACTCTGACAGAAAGCTTCCCAATCTGCCACATTTCAGCATTTCATATTGTAATGTAGCAAGCCCTTCTAATATAATTTCCGTCATCTATTTTAAATTAAGTTTTGATAAATTAAAAATTAGTTCTAAAATGGCTTGCCTCGCTTGTCATTAATGTTCTCCTGCAGTGATATAATTTACTTTGCTGCATTTCATACTGGGCTCACCCCATTTTCATTAAATAATAATAATAAAAAAACCAGCTCCTTATTCTTAGGTTGGGGGAACACCAAGGTATTTTTTTTTCCACGAATGCCACCAAAGGTTTGTAATTCGAAAATAATGTATTTAGTTAGTTAAACATTTGTTCTGAATGCAATGCAAGGGCTGGAAAATTATACATCCATGTAATGGTTTTGCAGCCTGATTACTGAGAAGGATTAAGTTCTCAAGATGACGGTGATAATTAATAATATCCTCTGTTGAGTTAATGCGGTTATGGTGAAATCTATCTTCCAGATAAAGAAGGGGAAGAGGATAAATGAGCAGGATCGTAGGCAACTTTCGGAGGAAATTAAAATTTCAGTTGATGAGTTGCTCATCATGAAGATTTGTCTCTCCTGGCAACAACTGGGTCTATCAAAACCGGGATCTGTTTGCTTACTCATCTACCAATTTTCCCCTTGTTTTTATTTCCCAGAAATGAAAACCTCAGAGAAAGAGAGAGAGAGAGAGAGAGAGAGAGAGAGAGAGAGAGAGAGGAGAGAGAGAGAGAGAGAGAGAGAGAGAGAGAGAGAGAAGACAGCATTAGTGGCAGAACATACCCCAAGATAGATGGCTGCCAATCCATACAGTGGGTTGAGGAATTGCAGCCATTTCCACACTTCTGTGCTAATTCAACATCTCTTTGAGGTTCTTTTCAAAGTCCAAATCATCTCCGTAATGGTGGTTTCAAGGCTGAAAGAAATGAACGGGAAAGTGGAACCGGTGCTTGCCTTCAGAATGGAAAAAATGGAGCAGACTTTTTGGGATACGCTTGAGCTCCATCCTGTTTATCTAAGTTCGCTTACCAGGAAACCTGATTCACAAAGTTCTCAAGAACTTTAGCGTCTTTCCTAAGTAGTAGGTCACTATTTGGATTCTGCTGGATTAGGTTTCTGACCGCAAAAGTTCCATGCTTGATTCTTCTTTCAGCTGCGTCTTGACCAATGCTGGATGGGAAGAAACTCCTGTCCATCGGCTGTACATACAAAGAAAACTCCTGTTGCTTCTAGTAGCTGATTCCTACAAGGGACTTTTGAGCATCTGAAGAAGACTGCTCCGGTTCTTGGAACGGCTGGAGGAATTCTCAGGAAGGAAACAAAGCAAAATAATTAAGCCGATTCACCTCATTCCTCTTTTAGAAGAGGGAACTGGATTGCTTCGGCAAGCTTTTCCCAACAGAAGAATAACAAAATCATAAAATTGGAAGTCTATGGAGATTCAAAGTCATCCAGGTCGTGGTTGCCCCAAAGGTGCTTTTTCAAGAGGCAACTGGACTTTCCTGTTTTTCTGTGAAGACATTTTACTTCTCGTCCAAAAAGAGGGGTCCAAAAGGCCATCTAGGTCATAACTGAACATCCCTCTCTCAACAGAGGGGGAGGGGTACAACATAATCTATCTCCAGTCTACAACACAGTCCTTTCAGCAGTTCCAAGAAGGCTTCACACTCATTTGTACCACTCAGTTGACCCTGAGGACACAAACAAACCTGCAAGTGGCCTCAACAACTCTCTAAAAGAACACAAATGACCAGCTGTTTGCAAGGAATATAAATCCTTCCATTCCCCACCATCCAGTCAGAACTGATGAAGCTTCTTGGGTGAGAAGCGAAAGGTCTTCAAAGAAAAACAAGAAAGTCCAGTTGCCTCTTGAAAAAGCACCTTTGGGACAAGAGAGTTGGAAGGGACCTTGGAAGTCTTGTAGTCCAACCCCCTGCTCAAGCAGGAAGCAGAAGAAGCAGAAGAAGCAGAACAACAACAACAACAACAACAACAACAACAACTGTAGAAGAAGAACTGTAGAAGAACTGTAGAAGAAGAAGAAGAAGAAGAAGAAGAAGAAGAAGAAGAAGAAGAAGAAGAAGAAGAAGAACAACAACAACAACAACAACAACAACAACAACAACTGTAGAAGAAGAACTGTAGAAGAACTGTAGAAGAACTGTAGAAGAAGAAGAAGAAGAAGAAGAAGAAGAAGAAGAAGAAGAAGAAGAAGAAGAACAACAACAACAACAACAACAACAACAACAACAACAACAACAACAACAACAACTGTAGAAGAAGAACTGTAGAAGAACTGTAGAAGAACTGTAGAAGAAGAAGAAAAAGAAGAAGAAGAAGAAGAAGAAGAAGAAGAAGAACAACAACAACAACAACAACAACAACAACAACTGTAGAAGAAGAACTGTAGAAGAACTGTAGTAGTAGTAGTAGTAGTAGTAGTAGTTACTACTACTACTACAGTTCTTCTACAGTTCTTCTACAGTTGTTGTTGTTGTTGTTGTTGTTCTTCTTCTTTTCTTCTACAGTTCTTCTACAGTTGTTGTTGTTGTTGGTGGTGGTCTTCTTCTTCTTCTTCTTCTTCTTCTACTACTACTACTACTACTACTAAGTAGTAGTAGTAGTAGTAGAAGAAGAAGAAGAAGAAGAAGAAGAAGAAGAAGAAGAAGAAGAAGAAGAAGACCACCAACACCAACAACACCAACTGTAGAAGAACTGTAGAAGAAAAGAAGAAGAAGAAGAAGAAGAAGAAGAAGAAGAAGAAGAAGAAGAAGAAGAGGAGGAGGAGGAGGAGGAGGAGGAGGAGGAGGAGGAGGAGGAGGAGGAGGAGGAGGAGGAAGAAGAAGAGACATTTACAAAATATTTCTAGCAACATGAAATATGGTCCTTTTGTAAATATGGTATCCCTGCTTTTATTGCAAAAAATATTACTCCATTCTGTATGGTAGCCTTGATTTATATATATTCCATTGTGTAAAAAAAAAACCCTGATTTAAATTAAAGAAAGGGGTATGTTTCCTAATGAAAGCATTTTCGGAATGATTCCCAACTAGGAACCAATTGAATTCAGTTTGATAAAGCTGCTTTAGTTAAATTTCATTTTCTAATCTTGATCCTTTGAGATGGAGCAAGAAAACAATGAAAATGGAGGTTAGTAAACTTTAATCGTATCAAAGCAATTCCGTAGCACGATGGCAGAGACGGGCAGAAAACCTGTATTGATTGTGCGCAGTCTCTGGAAAGAGATTTTTCCCCCTAACATTCTTAGAAGATATAATGGTAAAATTGGAATTGAATGCTTATGAGTGAAGCCATCACTCTCCTCCGATGTCTGCAATTTTTTTTTTAAAAAAATCAATTAACATTTTTAAGCTGTTAGACTTGACTGTTCTTTCTTCAAAAAAAATTCACAATAAGATACCATCTTCCTGAGGTAGAAGAAAACCATGTCTATTCAGATCCTAGATCATGAAATAAGACTTTTCCCCAAATCCTGCAACCGTTCTTCATGTGTTTTTGTCTCCAGGCCTCTAATCATCTTAGTTGCTACTCTCTTGACTTTTTCAAAAGTCTCAACATCTTTTTTGTAATGTGGTGGCCAAAACTGGATGCAGCCCTTCAAATCCCGGAAGACTGCTATCATGAACCCCCTGGTCCTTCTTTTCTCTAGAGCAGCCGAACCCAGTTCTTGTTGCTTTGCCCATGAAGGTAAAGACTTTTCCTCCATGTTCAGAAAATATGATCCTTTACAGATTACAGATTAACAGAATTGGAAGGGACCTTCTAGGTCATCTAGTCCAACCCCCTACCCAAGGAGGAGACCCTACTACCCCACTTCTGACAGATGGCAGTCCAGTCTCTTCTTGAAAGCCTCCAGTGATGAAGCTCCCACAACTTCTGAAGGCAACTTCTGTTTCATGACAACATCTTTCCTGAACCTGAGCTTAGATGACACTACATCAACCCTTAAATTCCTCCCAACTGATCTACATTTAATAAATAAATAAATCTAAAAGTTCGCTTCATGGATATGAGAAGAAGTATCCACAAGAATAATCTTTTCTTCTGCACTCCAATTAAACCCCAAAACTAAATTAACTTCCGCAATCAAATGAACTGATTCAGAGAGAGGAAAAAAAGTAATTAAACCTCTTTTTTTGGTAAGACATAAAAATTATTTACTTACAAATACATAATAGATGTACCAGCGTGAACTCAATTCCCACTTCAGCAGAGAGAGACACACACACATCAATATATAAAAACTGAGTTAGTTTGCAATATTCTAACAGAGGCTGAGAGCCGAGGGTTCAGAGCTAATGAACCCTTTGGGGAAAATTGGAAATCGCTTGTCTGAGGTTGTAATTGTTTAAAGAGCCTGCCTGGCGTAAACACACAAGTTGTTTCATTGGTTTTAATTATTATTTTTATTAATTGCATTCCCACCCTGCTGTAGAGCAGGTTATAAATACTACATAGCGTGCAGACAGACTTCGAGGCATACACAGAAAAGAACTCATCCCAGCGTTCTTCCTACTGGTTACCAGTTTTATTTCTGAAAGTACGGAGGTAATCTTTTCATAGTATGTATTGACTTGCTTGCGAGAGCAAGAAAGGATATGCCACGGCTTGCTCATATCTTGTTAAATGTCTATGGAGATTCTCAGTCATCCGGGTCATGGTTGTCCCAAATGTGTTTTTTCAAAAGGCAAATGGACTTTGTTTTTCCTTGAAGATGTTTCGCTTCTGCAAGAAGCTTCTTCTTCTTCTTCTTCTTCTTCTTCTTCTTCTTCTTCTTCTTCTTCTTCTTCTTCTTCTTCTTCTTCTTCTTCTTCTTCTTCTTCTTCTTCTTCTTCCTCCTCCTCCTCCTCCTCCTCCTCTTCTTCCTCTCCTCCTCCTCCTCCTCCTCCTCCTCCTCCTCCTCCTCCTCCTCCTCCTCCTTCTTCTTCTTCTTCTTCTTCTTCTTCTTCCTCCTCCTCCTCCTCCTCCTCCTCCTCCTCCTCCTCCTCCTCCTCCTCCTCCTCCTCTTCTTCTTCTTCTTCTTCTTCTTCTTCTTCTTCTTCTTCTTCTTCTTCTTCTTCTTCTTCTTCTTCTTCTTCCTCTCCTTCTCCTTCTCCTTCTCCTTCTCCTCCTCCTCCTCCTGTTCTTCTTCTTCTGTTCTTCTTCTGTTCTTCTTCTTCTTCAGTTCTTCTTCCGTTCTTTCCTCTTTCTTTCTTCCTTCTTCCTTCTGGAAAAAAATATTTGCTACCTGTCCCTTGGCATTTTCCATGGTTAGCCTAATTCTGGGCTATTTTGAACATGCCAGAACAAGCCAGAACTCACAATAAATAATAACATTAAATAAAGTCTCCCTTGAGTCCAACCCTCAACTCTATCCCTGTTTAGTTTTGCGAGCAGCCGAGATTGGCTAAAGCTCTCCAGATACATCAATGGGCTGCTCGACTTAAAAGGATGTTTAAAAACACGGAAACATCAGGAGTTAGTGACACTTCCTTCAACCAAAGGAGGAACATCAACATTCAGCTCGGCGCTAAACAAAATTTGAGAAAATCGGAATAAAGTAGCACATCTGCTCTCCCCAAAAGCTGTTGCTCGGGCAACAGAATTGGAATAACCAAGAAATAATTAGAAATTATCCTTTTCAGAAAGGAGTGTACAGTGATTAAACTGAAGATTCAAGAGACGGTTTTCCTCTCTCCTTGCCTTTAGTATATCATTTATTAAAATGTTTTAAACTTAAAAAATGGTGATGTGGCTTGACATTTCAATTCTGATGAAACAACATAAACAAATTCCAGTTGCTAAGCATTGGCAGTTCCTAAGCATCTCTCTGCGGCTGAGTTTAAACCAGGCATGATCTTGTGGCTTTGACTGCCAATTTTTGGCTAAGTTGTCTTAAGAAATGGAGGTCCTTTTACCATTTGGTGATAAATTCAAGCTCTCCGTATCTCACTGGCTTTGGAGCCTTTCTTTATGCCCATCTTAGGCACCAATTTAGCCTAATATTATTCATTTCTGGCCCTGAAGAAATGCGAAGTCTTTAAAGACATTCATATATATATATATATATATATATATATATATATATATATATATATATATGTATGTATGTATGTATGTATGTATGTATGTATGTATGTATGTATGTATGTACGTACGTACGTACGTACGTACGTACATACATACATACATACATACATACATACATACATACATACATACATACATATATATATATATATATATATATATATATATATATATATATATATATATATGTTTTCTGAGGTTTTCGCGGGTGTTTGTATGTAGGTCTTTGGGTATTCGGGTTTTCTCCCGCGTGAAATTGGAAGTGTCTTGGCGACGTTTCAATGAAGTCTCATTCATCATCTTCAGGCTGGTGTCTTCTGCTTCCTGCTTCTAGGAGCAATGTGAGATTGCTGCTGTTTCTCCCTTTTAACTGCCAGTGGAGGTTTGAACTGATAGGATGGGAGCTTGGCTGTGTTCTGATTGGTTGGAGGTGTGTTCTGATTGGTTGGGGGCTTGGCTGTGCTCTGATTGGCTGGGGGTGTTCTTAGGTTAGTCTGACTTGCAGGGGCATTTGAGCTGGTGAGCTGCATGGCTGCTGTTTGGCTTCTGGTTCTTGGTCGTGCCACATCTTCATGGAGGGTGTCAGTTTGCTTCATGTATGGATTGGAGGGGTTTAAAGTGGCTAATGATGCAGCTGTAGTATGGCTTCTGGTTTGTGGTCGTGCCTCATTGGTGTGGGTTTGGGTTTGCTTATTGCGTGGATGTGTGGTGGTGACATCCTGTGTGGTTTTCGTGAGTGTGGGTCTGGTGTCATTCTTTGTGTTAGGGACTCGTTTGTCAATAAGGGCGGGTTTCCAAATGGCTGGTAGGCAGGAGGTGTCATCTCGTTTGTTCATGCTGTGTGGGCGTTTTTCTATCTCGATGGCTTCTCTGATTATTCTGCCAAGACACTTCCAATTTCACGTGGGAGAAAACCCGAATACCCAAAGACCTACATATATATATATATCATATATCATTTGACAAATGTTTGTGTCTTTTGTGTATATACAGTGATAGACCCTAAACCTTTCTTTTTCATTTTATTTGTATTTTAGCTTGTGTCCCCCCCGAACCTACGATTAAATTGCAACAATATCTTTTCCTTTCCTTTCTTTCAATTTCCTTCCCTCCCTTTTTCTTTTACAACCTTCATTCAATTACCTCTTCGTGGATTTATCTGACATTTGTAAGGCAGCGTGTTTCCCCGTCTTAAAAGTATGACTAGGCCATTAAATGCGGAAGTAAGCGATGTTTAATGAGTGATTTGTAATTACTTTTAAATGAAAGCTTTCTCGCTGCTATCGTGGAAAGTTCTAAGTAGCCCATAGATCTCGTTAAAGACTCAAATCAAGCCGGATTTTGTTAAACAATGCAGTTTATTATGGCCCTATAAAACGATGACTGGTGTCAATCATAAGTCAAGCCGATAAGTGATTCTTTCACATTTGAACTTGGAGCGGCGTATTCTGTGTTGTATGTTCTCAAAAGGAAAAAAAAAATTACTTGTGAATTATCTCCATTTCAGGACTGACCCAGTTGGGCGGCTGTTAGGAAGTATTTTTCTGATGCAAATTATGGAGGCGTCAAATCCGGTTTGTAGCTGCAGATAAAAGGTAGCCTCCTTTGGCAGTAGGCGCCATCCCATCGACCTCGGCCTAGAAGTAAAAAACACGGAAATGTCAATAAAAGAGTAAATTAAAAACTAGAACTGGAACGACTTGCCTCCAGAAGTTGTGGGCTCTCCATCACTAGAGGTTTTTAAGAAGAGATTGGACAGCCATTTTGTCTGAAATGCTATAGGGTCTCCTGCTTGAGTAGGGGGTTGGACTAGAAGACCTCCAAGGTCCCTTCCAACTCTATTCTATTCCTATTCCTATTCCTATTCCTATTCCTATTCCTATTCCTATTCCTATTCCTATTCCTATTCTATTCTATTCTATTCTATTCTATTCTATTCTATTCTATTCTATTCTATTCTACATTCCAATATCCTGTCCTGTCCTGTCCTGTCCTATCCCATCCCATCCCATCCCATCCCATCCCATCCCAACTGGCCAAGGAGGCAGTCAATAGCTTCAGAGCATTGCCATAATCTAAAGGAGATTTTCTATCCTTGCAAAGAATATGGAGGACAGGACAATAATAACAGAATAATAGTTGGAAGGTCTTCTAGTCCAACATTGTTATCAATTTCGGCATGATTCCTGGCACATCCTGTTGTTGGCAATTAAATCCTGCCAAGAGTTAACTTCCTAATGTTTAAGCCGTCTATGAAAGTCATGTTATTTTAAAAAGCAATTTCTTTGCCCGCCTTCCTGCAAACCCTTTGGAGAATGTCAACATTCTCCCCTACTAGATGTTGTAGGAGAAAAGATAAGAGGAGCAGAACTGTTTTTGGAAATGAGATAAAAATTTCTTCCAACCCCTTCCTGGCTGCTTTGTTTTGTGACCTCCAGGGAGGGCTTAGAATGAAGCCGTTGGCAGCATGTTGAACCTTTGCCCAGCCTTCTCCCACAGGTGGAATTCTTCTATATTTCTGTTCTTCTCCACATCCCTGCCTGGATCTTTTGACTTAACATAACAGAATAACAGAATCAGTTGGAAGGGATCTTGGAGGTCTTCTAGCCCAACCCCCTGCTCAGGCAGGAAACCCTATAGCATTTCAGACAAATGGTTGTCTAAACTTTTCTTTAAAACCTCCAGCGCTGGAGCATTCACAACTTCTGGAGGCAAGTTGTTCCATTGATTAATCGTTCTCACCAGGGATGGGTTCTAACTTACCTCGCTGCTGGTTCACTTCCTCCCGCGCCGCATGGGTGAGCCTCATGGGTGCGCACGCGCATGCGCAGTGCCAAAAAATCTAGGGGAAAAAAAGCCAAAAACAACATGGCGACCGCATGCACAGTGCCGGAAACTCGGCTTCTGCACATGCTCAGAAGAAGAAAAATTCAAAAAAAAAGATGACGGCATCCACGGACCGACCGAATTGGTTCTGTGACATCATCGTGACATCACCAGAGGATCACTATCAGTTCGGGCGAACCGGTCCAAACCGGGAGAAACCCACCCCTGGTTCTCACTGTCACGAAATTTCTCCTTAGTTCTAAGTTGCTTCTCCCCTTGATTATTTTCCATCCTTTGCTTTTTGTCCTGCCTTCAGGTGCTTTGTAGAATAGGTTGACCCCCCCTCTTCTTTGTGGCAACCCCTGAGATATTGGAAGACTGCTATCAATCCCTCCTATTCCTTCTTTTCATTAAACTAGACATATCCAATTCCAGCAACCGTTCTTTATATGTTTTAGCCTCCAGTTCTATCTGGTTTTTCAGCTGGCTTCTTTCCACTGGCCACAAATTAGGTCTCATTCTAGAATAATCCAGTTAACAAACAGACAAACAGATATTTGAGAAATAACAAGGCCAGTCCTCTCAATTCCTACAGAGAGGAATACGTCCTCAAAATTTCAGAAGATCGCTAGGATCCAGAGAATTGGCCTTGTTATTTCTCAAATTTGATAATAATTATGTAGGGCAATCAGATCCTTCTGCAGAGATTTAGCTGAGCAAATATTTGGGAGGCAGCCTTAGCTCTTTGCTGTCCTCTAGCGCCGATTTGAATTTGGGTAACCCAGTTCTGGTAGCTGGAGAGGATATTTTCTAGTAAAATATGCCCTTTGATCTTTATGATCAAAGGAATAACGTTTGGTCTGCATTTTAATCCAGAAAGAGTAATCGATGGCATTTGGTCTGGGGATTCCAACGGAGGGGTGTGTGTCATTCAAAACTGTTTACTATTTTGTTTTGTTTTTTTCTCAGTCATAAGGTGGAACTGCAGCTGTGTAGCCATAAAAATTAGAGTTTGGGTCAAAGATGAATTTTGCTTACAAACAGCCCCAATTCACAGTGCTCCAAATGGTCATCTTGTATCTATTGGAGGGCAGCTATCTCTCTATCATCTTCTCTAATTATCATCCTTTTCTTATGTCTCTCTCTCTCTCTCTCTCATATCCCTTTATCAACTATCATCTATGTCTCTCTCTCTCTCTCTCTCACATACCTCTTTATCATCTATCGCCTGTTTATCATCTCTATCTATCTATATTTGGCTCCTGGGACACAGCAAGTCTCAATGTGATGCTGATGAGCAGAGCTATTAAGAAATGGATCGCTCATTGACTGCAGAAGAGTCTCTCTCTCTCTCTCTCTCTCTCTCTCTCTCTCTCTCTCTCTCTCTCTCCTCTCTCATCTCTCTCTCTCTCTCTCTCTCTCCTCCCTCCCTCCCTCCCTCCCTATCTATCTATCTATCTATCTATCTATCTATCTATCTATCTATCTATCTATCTATCTATCGTCCGTCCGTCCATCCATCCATCCATCCATCCATCCATCCATCTATCTATCATCTATCTATCATCTATCTATACCTCATCTCTTTATCATCTGTCATCTGTGTCTGTTTGTCAGTCTATCTATTATCCTATCCATCCATCCATCCACCCATATATAGCTATATTAGCTATCTCCTCTAGTTATAATCCCCTTATTATCTCTCTATCATTCTCTCTCTCTCTTATTTGTTGCGACAGAAAAAAAATGGTTGATAAACTCTAACATGATGTCTAAAAATCACCTCAGCAATGTAGCACACTGTTTGCCCATTACTATTCATTATTTGATACCCCAATTTTCCCAATATTGGGAGAAGCACCCAAAAGGGATTAATTGACCTAGTTAGCTAACCTGAAAGAGGTTCTATTTAACCCTAAATAGACCCAGTTGTGCCCAGCCTAACTAAAGTTTGCCTGATCACCCATTAACTCAGTTTGACTCCAGAGTCTTCCCAGAAAAAGAACTGCAGAGAATGAATTGGGGGGAAAAAAACCAAGAAAAAAACCAAGCTTTTCCAATATGTGACATATTGAGCTGAGGATTTAAACAATGGACAGCCATTCCTCTTCTGATAAATACAGATTTATCACATCCGCCATGCAACACCACTTTTAAGGCAGTTGCTAGGAGAAAAGCAAAGGTTTTAATGGTCAGATTTATGCCAGTAGGAACAGAATGAATACACCAGTCTCCACGTTGACAGCTAGTCAAGAATTGCTTCAGGCATTCAGCCAAATTCAGCCAAATTCAGAGCTAGCTCTCTCTCTCTCTCTCTCTCTCTCTCTCTCTCTCTCTCTCTCCTCCTCTCTCCTCTCTCTCTCTCTCTCTCTCTCTCTCTCTCTCTCTCTCTCTCTCTCTCTCTCTCTCTCTCTCTCTCCACTTTTTCTCTCCGTATATTTGTGTTTTGTGTGTGTGTGTGTGTTGCTAGGTTATTAGTCAACAAAACAGGCAATATCATGAAGGTTCTTGCAAGACAGTGGATCGAATATTAATATCTGTCTGGTAAAGAAGAAGTATTTTTTGCAAAAGCAGGGGGTAAGTCAATAATGAACGGATTGGATTTCATATTGAATCTTTCAAACCCAGCTGGGTGGAAGAAATTGACTAGATATTTGCAAGTCAATGCCTCTTTTGCTGCATTCTTCAGCTCATGTATATTTTAGCCTCAGCTGTCAGAGGACAAAGTGTTTGAATTGCAGAGAGAAAGCATTACGTTTGCTTTGGCTCCAAACAAAAATAAATGTATTTGGTGCAATATATATAGTACATATAATATTAGGTGCTTCAATCTGCGGAATATAACTATAATTTATTTCTTATTTTCCAAGTTTCCTTCTGGAGTATTTGTTTTATTCTCACAGCCAGCCTGTAAAAGAGATTAAACAATGATGGGAATTAACCCAAGGATATCTAATTAATCAAGGAGAGAAGCAACATGAAACTAAGGAGAAATTTCCTGACAGTGAGAACAATTAACCAGTGGAACACCTTGCCTCATGAAGTTGTGAATTCTCCAACACTGGAAGTTTTTAAGAAGAGATTAGACAACCATTTGTGTGAAATGGTATAAGGTTTCCTGCCTGAACAGGGGGTTGGACTAGAAGACCTCCAACGTCCCTTCTGTTATTCTATTCTATTCTATTCTATTCCATTCCATTCCATTCCATTCCATTCCACTCCATTCCCTATTCTATTCTATTCTATTCTATTCTATTCTATTCTATTCTATTCTATTCTATTCCATTCCATTCCATTCCATTCCATTCCATTCCATTCCAATTCCACTCCACTCCACTCCACTCCACTCCACTCCACTCCACTCCACTCCACTCCTCCACTCCACTCCACTCCACTCCTTATTCTATTCTATTCTATTCTATTCTATTCTATTCTATTCTATTCTATTCTATTCTATTCTATTCTATTCTATTCTATTCTATTCTATTCCATTCCATTCCATTTCCATTCCATTCCATTCCATTCCACTCCACTCCACTCCATTCCTTATTCTATTCTATTCTATTCTATTCTATTCTATTCTATTCTATTCTATTCTATTCTATTCTGAATTTTGAGGGCAAATCAGAATTTAGGTAGCCCTGTTCTCAGAATAACAGACTTGGAAGGGACCTTGGAGGTCTTCTAGTCTAACCCCTTGCTCAAGCAAGAGACTCTATTCCATTTCAGACAAACAGTTGTCCGATCTCTTCTTAACAACCTCCTGTGATGGAGGCCCCACAACCTCTGGAGGCACAATCACAGTGGTGCTTTTGCAGACCTTAGACCAAACTTCTAAGCATCTTCCTATAATTTGTTTTCTTTAAGATCATAAAGAGAGCCATCCTTCTAATTGGTATTTTTCAAACCTTCCATGATATCTTCAGTAACAGCAACAAAGACCGCACAAAGAATAGGAGCCGAGGTGGCGCAGTGGTTAAAAGCAGCACTGCAACCTACATCAGCCGACTGCTAGTTCAGCAGTTCAGCTGTTCAAATCTCACCGGCTCAAGGTTGACTCAGCCTTCCATCCTTCCGAGGTGGGTAAAATGAGGACCCAGATTGTTGGGGGCAAGATGCTGAACTCTGTAAACCGCTTAGAGAGGGCTGTAAAGCACTATGAAGCGGTATATAAGTCTAAGTGCTATTGCTATTGCTAATATTTTTCTACCATATCAAGTTACGCTGCTCTTTCTTACTTGCTTCTCTAAAATCTAAAGACACCCAAAAGCAGATTTTTAAATACATCTGCAGAGATGCAAACCATCTTAAACTGCATGAAGCTAAATGATACTTAATATGTATATTGAGAGAAGATGATTGTTTGGCTTCTGTTTGAGATGTAGACGTGCACATAATGTCCAAATGAGACATCTACTGTAGGAGGAGGAGGAGCAAGGATTGGCCTGGAGACAACGCTCACAACCTTGGACCTTCTAGTTCAAGATCCTGTTTCCAAAAGTCCACCAGAAAAAGAATTCTTGAGACCTTAGGGTTCTAATTCAAAACTTTTAATAAAAAAAATACCTTGTTTACGATTAACAGAATTGGAAGGGACCTTGGAGGTCTTCTAAGTCCAACCCCCAATTCAAGCAGGAGACCCTATTCCATTTCAGACAAATGGTTGTCCAATCTCTTCTTAAAAACCTCCTGGGATGCAGCACCCACAACTGCTGTTCCACCGATTAATTGTTCTAACTACCAGGAAATTTTTCCTTGCTTCTAGGTTGGCTCTCTCCATGTTTTATTTCCATCCATGGTTTCTTGTTCTGCCTTCAGGTGCTTTGGAGGATAGGTTGACCAAAGCACCTGAAGAGAGAGCAAGAAGCAATGGATGGAAACTGTTTAGAATTACAGTAAAGCAAAGCTGTCCACAAAGGTGGATTTATACTCCAGGAAGAGATTATTTTGGACCCTACATAAAGTCCCATCTCTGCACAGAGATAGAGATTAGAGACAGAGATAAGAGATATAGAGATAAAGATAAGAGATAAGAGATAAGAGCTAGCGATAAAGATGGAGATGGAGATTAGAAATTAGAGATTAGAGAATGGAGATGGAGATAGTTTGGCGATTAGAGATTAGAAATTCGGCACGACCTAAGCATAACTCATAAAATTATCTGCTACAAACGTCCTTCCTGTCAATGACTACTTCAGCTTCAACCACAACAATACACGAGCACATAACAGATACAAACTCAAAGTGAACCGCTCCAAACTTGACTGTAGAAAATACAACTTTAGTAACAGAGTGGTAAATGCCTGGAACTCACTACCTGACTCTGTGTTTTCGTCACCAAACCCCCAAAACTTTACCCTTAGACTGTCCACTGTTGACCTCACCCGATTCCTAAGAGGTCAGTAAGGGGTGTGCATAAGCGCACCAGCGTGCCTACCGTCCCTGTCCTAATGTTCCCGCTTATCAGTGCCCATCTTATGTATACAAACAATGTTTTATCTATGTATATTACCAACATGTACTTGATAAAACAAACAAACAAACAAACAAACAAACAAACAAACAAACAAACAAATTAGAAATTAGAGATTAGGGGATGGAGATGGAGCGGGGAGGGACAGAGGAGGGAAGGGGCAGGGGGCGGGGAGAGGGAGAGCAATGTTGCACAATGCAGTAGCACAGCTGATTTTTAAAAATAAAGCCAGGAGCCAAGTTTATATATTTTTTTGTTTCTTTTTACCATCAACAGCTCCTTTCCTGCTTGTAATTTGGAAACTGTGGAGATGGGAGAACGTGAGAGACAAAATCCTAGCAAACACCACTATCCTAAATTGCCAAGCATACAAGTGCCTTCAAGTGAATGGGACTCGTTCTTGATGAAGGTATCGGAGTTGGTTACCTTTCAATTTACGGGAGCCTGAAGTCAAGTCCTCCACTCTTATGGCCCTTAGGAAGTCAATCCCTCAGTGCTCCGAAGAGGTGGAGTAATGTGCCTTGAGTCACAGAGTTCCTTTAGCCATTGAAAGAAGCACATTCCTGAAGAACGCTCCAACCTAATTGGTGGACAATTCCTTAAACCGCCTATGTTCACAATTTGCCCAGGGCGTATATGGTTAGGGTGTTGTGGGAATATTGGATAGGAGTCAGGTCTGGAGCAAAACAAACTCCATCCAGTCAGTCACATTGAGAGATTATCTGAAAAGAAATGTGTGCATAGAAATAGAAATAATAGAAATAAATAGAAACAGAAATGAAGGCAAATAGAAATAATAGAAATAGAAATGAAATGGGAGGGAGGGAGAAAGGAAAAGGAAAAGGAAAGGAAAGGAAAGGAAGGAAAGGAAAGGAAAGGAAAGAAGGAAAGAAAGAAAGAAGGAAGGAAGGAAGGAAAGAAAGAGAGAAAGGAAAAAGAAAGGAAAGAAAGAAAGAAAGGAAAGAAAGAAAGAGAAAGAAAGAAAGAAAGAAAGAAAGAAAGAAAGAAAGAAAGAAAGAAAGAAAGAAAGAAGGGATGGGAAGGGAGGAAGGAAGGAAGGAAGGAAGAAGGGAAAGAAAGAAAGGAAAAGAAAAAAGGGAAGGGAAGGGAAGGGAAGGGAGGGAAGGAAGGAAGGAAGGAAGAAATGAAAGAAGGAAGGAAGGAAGGAAAGAAGGAAGGAAGGAAGGAAGGAAGGAAGGAAAGAAAGAAAGAAAGAAAGAAAGAAAGAAAGAAAGAAAGAAAGAAGAAAGAAAGAAAGAAAGAAAGACCATACTGTATGTGACATTTATGAGCTGCTGCATTTGCTTAAAAAGCATGGGGTGTGGTTTGATTTTTATTCTCTCAACAGGCATAGGTCACTTTAAGGAGAATTTTTGTAGCTCAGGGTTGACATGAGGGCTCCTTGGTGCTCTCTGAGCTTGCTTGTTTTCTTGCAGACGTTTCATCACCCAAACTAGGTAACATCATCAGTGCTAGGTAACATCATCACTAGCACTGATGATGTTCCCTAGCTGGGTCATGAAACGTCTGCAAGAAAACAACCGCATTCTACCTCATACTTCCCTTTGACCGGTCAGGTCCCACAGAGTCGGTCTCCTCCAGGTCCCGTCAGCCAAACAATGTCGGCTGGCGGGGCCTAGGGGGAGGGCCTTCTCTGTGGGAGCCCCTGCTCTCTGGAACCAACTCCCCCCAGAGATACGAATTGTCCCCACTTTGCTGGCCTTCCGAAAAGCCGTGAAGACATGGCTCTTCCTGCAGGTGGGGTTTTGAGACAACTTCATCTTGGTCTCCCCCATGTATGTAAGATGTTGTATGCTTTTTTAAAAAATGTATTTTAAATTGTTTTAAATATACTGTTTAGTGGTTCTTCAAATGTTGTACGCTGCCCTGAGTCCCCAGGGAGTAGGGCGGCATATAAGAATCCTAAATAAAATAAAAATAATAAATAAATAAACCAAGCTCAGAGAGCACCGAGGAGCCCATAAGTCACTTTTTTCAATGCCACTGCACGAAATCCATTTGGCTATAAGTTCCAGGAGTGGCCTTTACTCCGTGGAGGAGGTTGATCAATTCTGGATTGTCCCATCTGCCATTCCTAACTAGACCGGTCCTTGCCTTGGCAGGGTTTGAACGACGGACAAAAACGCTATTTTTTATAGCATCCTGAGCATCTATGACAGCCGGGGGCAGCGAGAAGCCTTGTGCCGCCGATACACGATCAGCCTTCAGCGCCAAAATGCGCTGGGTGAGTATCAGCTGAGGCCGATCCTGGCATCGGAGATCCAGAGAAATTTGGAGAGCCACGGGTATTACAAAATCTGGGGATTACAAGGCCAGTTTTATGGGCCGTGAAAGCGCATCTCTCTCACAGCCGGAGCACATGCTGGTTCAAGAGGCAGGGTTCACGCAGCCTTTGGCCAAAAGCTTTGTTCCACTCAGCAGGGCCAGGATGAACATTCATGCGCAATGCGACTTCCTGCACTCTGAATGCTATTTATGCCATGTCAGTTTATCTTTACTGTCTCTCCACCACCATGCTCAAAACACGCCCCGAGACAGCTGAAAAATAAATGCTTTGGAGTGAATTTTTCGCTATCGAAAAAGAGAAAAATCCGACTTCTGTAAAAGGCACGAAGTATATCTTCAGGTCTACAGGTCATCCTCAACTTATGACCACAACAGAGAACAAAGTTGTTGTTGTTTGTTGTTGTTGTTGTTGTTGTTGTTGTTGTTGTTGTTGTTGTTCTTCTTCTTCTTCTTCTTCTTCTTCTTCTTCTTCTTCTTCTTCTTCTTCTTCTTCTTCTTCTTCTTCTTCTTCTCCTCCTCCTCCTCCTCCTCCTCCTCCTCCTCCTGCTCCTGCTCCTGCTCCTGCTCCTGCTCCTGCTCCTGCTCCTGCTCCTGCTCCTCCTCCCAATCCCCCCTCCCTTCTAGCACTGATGATGTTACCTAGTTGGGTAATGAAACGTCTGCAAGAAAACAAGCAAGCTCAGAGAGCACCAAGGACCCCACAGTTCAACCCTGAGCTACAAATATTGTCTTCTGTCATATCTACAAGCATTTGATGCCAGTAATAGTATATTTTTGGATGCCAGTAATAGTAATTCCCAAAACTTTAGGCTCATGTAGTAGGAAAAAAATACCCTGGAGAGAAGGGAATAGCAAACGGCATATATTGTGGCCTTGCAAACTACAAGGATATGCTTAGATCTTAGAAAGTCACCAGGCCTCAAGGTGAACTGACCACAGATTTAACTGAATCTGTAACAGCTTTTTAGGTTCTTCAAACCAAAGTTTCTCCTAGCCATACCTGAGGAAACCTGGGCTCTTACATCCATAAGTTCTATTTCTGAATTATAGCTCTTGGCTCGGTTGCAAAAACTCTGGAAAAACTTGGTGTTAGTTTACTAGTTCTGTGAGTAATGAAATATGTGGACAAAACAGAAACGATTACCATAGGGGTAAAGCTGGAGACCGTTTTTTCCCCCTTTCTGGAAACGATCATACGTTTTACGGTTTGGTGAACTTGGATGGATGAAATTACAGGCCGACTTCAATTGGGGCTTTCTTACAAATGTAGGATATAGGATAACTGTCTGCTCTAAACCAGCCTGCCTTCACCCTGGCTTTATGAAACGGCTCGGTTCGTTCCAGGTTGGTTTTCTCCTTCAGGAAAAATCGGATTTTCACACTCCCACCCCCTAACCCCGTCATTTTGGAAATCAGAAAGTTGTTATTCTAAACAACACTTGATTGTATCCAGGGGCAGAGTGCTTTGTGTGTGTCTCTCCCAGGGGGGAGAGGGAGAGAGAGGGAGAGAGAGAGATAATAAAGGGATTATAGCTAGATAGCTAGATATGTATATCTATCAGAGAGAGAGAGAGAGAGAGAGAGAGAGAGAGAGAGGAGAGAGAGAGAGAGAGAGTAGAGAGAGAGAGAGAGAAAGAAAGAGGAAGGGAGAAAGAAGAGAGAGAGAGAAACATTTGTCTCATAATTAAGGCAAGGACAAAGTAGGTCTCTCTCATCTTTCGCTCCTACAATTATTGAAAACCGTGTCACATCACCGCGGGGACGACAGCTGCTGGCAGACCATTCTGGAGCTCTTCTTGCAATTAAGGTGGTTATTTTCCAACTTTGCAGTCTACGCATGGCGGGGAACCTTCTTCACTCCATCAACTTTTATGGCCTGGCCAACTCATGCTGTCTACTGTTGATGGCTCTCCACCCGTGGTTCACTGATCCTGGACTTTTTTAGTTTTGGGGGCCAAAGTAGCAACTAGCTATCAACATAAGAGTTCAGTTTTCCACCCCTGCATCCCTCTCCCCTGTCCAAAACTGAGGTTGTTATGGGTTTTGGTCCGCCTGGCGGCTCCTGACCTCCTTTTCGAACCCATTTCCAGGGCTCATCACAAAGCAGCAAGTGGGATATTACGCTTCCTTCATCAAAGATTCAAAATCCAGCCGAAGGTCGAAGCGAGGAAGGAGGTCTCCCTCAAAGGCAGATGGCAAGAGAGCCCAGCTGCATTCCTGTAATTAAATATGAATCAAAGGAGCCCCGGAGAACTCTCTCGCCCGGCAAGCGAGGATGAATCACGGTTTGGCGTTTGGGAGAAATAGGACGCTTTACCTTCTGTCGGTCCGAATTTTGTAAACAGGAATGGGCACGTTGGGAAGAAGAGATTCAATTTGTTCAGAGAGAGAGAGATTCCATATTAATTCATGGATGAAATGGAGGATCCTTGTGGAAGCTTGCAAGATTCCCTAAACCTTGCATTAAAACATCTTGTGGAAATATTTGTAAAATTGTGGCTTCCTTGTTTGAGCTCTGCGGTATGCGACAAGATGTAAATTAGGAGGAGAGGGGAGCTGAGATTTATTGAGCGTTGGTCAGGAGGACTTGACATCTGGCGTGCACCCAAAGAGATTCATCCGTGCAATTAGCAATGACCAGGGGTGGGTTCTAACTTACCTCGCTGCCGGTTCGCTTCCTCCCGCGCCACGTGGCCGTGCCTCATGGCCGAGCGCGCTTTGCATGTGTGCGCATGCGCGGTGGCAAAAAATCCATTTTTTTTAAAAAAAAGCTGAAAACAAGATGGCAATGCATGCGCAGTGCCGGAAACTCAGCTTCTGTGCATGCACAGAAGAAAAAAAAAACCAGGAAAAAATAAAAAATGCAAAAAAAAGATGGCGGCCTTCACAGACCGGCACTGACCGAACCGGTTCCCTGACGTCATCGTGACGTCACCAGCGGGTTGCTACTGGTTCGGGCGAACCGGTACGAACCGGGAGGAACCCACCTCTGGCAATGACCATGGGGGGGGGACATCTTGCAAGTCTAGCATAGCCTCTGAATTCATAATCTGTATTTCGCCATTCGTCCTAGAGAGCAGATTGATGTTTAAACCCACATAACTTCTTTGCGGAGATAGTAGCTTAATTTTATGGAGATCCGGGGATACAGGTAGTCTCAAATTACGACCACAATTGAGCCCAAAATTCCTGTTGCTAAGCGAGATCAGTATTCAGTGAGTTTGCCCCATTTTACGACCTTTCTTGCCACCATTGTTAAGTGAATCTTTTGCTGTTGTTGAATTAGTAACACTGCCATTAAGTGAATCGGGCTTCCCCATTGACTTGGCTTGTCAGAAAGTCGCAAAATGGAGTCACGTAACCGCGGGACACTGCAACCGTCATAAATACATGCCAGTTGCCAAGCCTCTGAATTTTGATCATGTGACCATGGGGATGTTGCAACGGTCGTAAATGTGAAAAACGGTCATAAGTCCCTTTTTTCAGTGCCGTTGTAACTTTGAATGGTCATTAAATGAACTGTGATACTTTGAGGACTTCCTGTATAAACTCACATCTGGCAAGTGTGTTCTGGATATATAGATACATTCTAATGGAATTAGAATTAGAATCAGAATAGAGCTGGAGGGAACCTTGGAGGTCTTCTAATCCAGCCCCCTGCTCAGGCAAGAAAACCTAGACCATTTCAGATGCATGGCTGTCCAGTCTTTTTTTTTAAAAAAAACTCCAGTGATGAAGCACTCACAACTTCTGGTGGCAAGCTGTTCCACTGGTTAATTGTCCTCACTGTTGGGAAGTTTCTCCTCAATTCCAGGTTGCTTCTCTCCTGCATTAGTTTCCATCCATTGTTTCTTATCTTGCCTTCTGGTACTTTGGAAAATAAATTGACCCCCTCCTCTTTGTGGCAGCCCCTCAAATACTGGAACACTGCAATCATGTCCCCCCTAGTCCTTCTTTTCTCTAGACTGGCCAAACCCAAATCCTGCAACCGTTCTTCATATGTTTTAGTCTGAAGAACAACAAAAAACAGGCTAAAGCAGGGGTGAAATCCAGCAGGTTCTGACAGGTTCTGGAGAACCGGTAGCGGAAATTTTGAGTAGTTCGGAGAACCGGCAAATACCACCTCTGGCTGTCCCCCGAGTGGGGTGGGAATGGAGATTTTGCAATATCCTTCCCCTGCCATGCCCACCAAGCCACGCCCACCAAGCCACACCCACCAAGTCACACCATGCCCACAGAACCGGTAGTAAAAAAAAATTGGATTTCACCAATGGGCTAAAGCAGTGTTTCCCAAAGTGTGGTATGCGTACCCCCAGGGGTAAGGGAAGAGTTTGGTGGGGGTATGCGTTGCACCGGAGTTTGGTGGGGATCATGTGGGAATATCCACTGCACTGTGCTTAGCTGCGCCCACAGAACAGGGAAAGAAATAGGCGTGTATCACAGTTTTTACATGGGAACTGGGGCCATTGTACATCGAATCGCAACTCATTATGGCGGGAACTTCTGCTCATCCTTCGCGCAGCTCGGGTTCAGCCATTTTTAAACTGCGGGAACATTAACAGTTGACATTGAGCCGCGGAGCTGTTTAAATGCCGGAGAATTGCAGTGTTATCTAACGGTTAGACAGTCTTGTGAGGCATGACACGGCGTGAATATACTGCACTTCATTACAGACACAACTTACTTCTTTAATAGTTAGTTCCGGGCGCCTGTTATCGTGCTTTAGTAAGTTCCATTGATTTTGATTATTTTTATAAAATACAATTTTTATTTTGTGTATGTACCAAAAAAATAAAAAATAAATATATTTTGATTTTTATTAAAGCATATGTTTTTTATGAGGGGTACTCAGCATTACGAAAATTATAGAAGGGGTACACATATGTCAAAAGTTTGGGAAACACTGGGCTAAAGTATATGGAACTGGAACCCAATGTTGTATTTTGAAACTTTTAAGTACAGTACATTGCTTTATTGTTGGCTTTAAGCTTCCATTTCTTCAAGCGGCTCGATCAAGCTAGTAGTTTTTGTGCCTGATTTGTGCAATTTAAACGAGAACTGGTCTGGAGGGAAGAAAGCGCTAGCGTGTATAGTTATGGGGAGGCAGCTTTACACACAAACTCAACCATGACAGCTTTGTAGACAGAAGTTGTTTGTGTTTCTCTGTGGTAATAAAATTGCCACGACACCTCGGTAAAACATTCCCATTGTCCTGGGAAAGGCAATCAAAGCTTCATATGTATTTTTATTAAAAAGCTGGGCGTGAATTTAATAATAAATTCAATGATTTATAATTCAATAATCAAATTATTGAATAAATTCAATAAACTCAAGGGGTTTAATGGCTACTGGGAACGAAAGAAATCTTCAGGGCAATTTGTAGGAAGATGACTTCTACTCATTACACCCAAAGGACCCCCATGGAGCAACGTGTGAGGTGTCTACACCACCTCTAGGTAGAATAGAATAGAATAACAGAGTTGGAAGGGACCTTGGAGGTCTTCTAGTCCAACCCCCTGCTTAGGCAGGAAACCCTACACCACTTCAGACAAATGGTTATCCAACATATTTTAAAAAAATTCCAGTGTTGAAGCATTCACAACTTCTGGAGGCAAGCTGTTCCATTGATTAATTGTTCTAACTGTCAGGAAATTTCTCCTTAGTTCCAGGTTGCTTCTCTCCTTGATTAGTTTCCATCCGTGGCTTCTTATCCTACCCTCAGGTGCTTTGGAGAATAGCTTGACTCCCTCTTGTTTGTGGCAGCCCCTGAGATATTGGAACACTGCTATAATATCACCCATAGTCCTTTTTTTCATCAAACTAGACATACCCAATTCCAGCAACCATTTTAGCCTCCAGGCCCCTAATCCTCTTTGTTGCTCTTCTCTGCACTCTTTCTAGAGTCTCAACATCCTTTTTGCATCATAGCGACCAAAACTGAATGCAGTATTCCAAGTGTGGCCTTACCAAGGCCTTATAAAGAGGTATTAACACTTCACGTGATCTTGATTTTATCCCAGGTGGGTTCCTCCTGGTTTGGACCGGTTCACTCGAACCGGTAGTGATCTGCTGGTGGCGTCATGATGACATCACTGAACCATCATGATAACATCGGTGCCTGTCTATGGACACCGCCATCTCTTTTTTTGAATTTTTTTTCTTGTGAGCATGTGCAGAAGCGGAGTTTCCGGCACTGTGCATGCGGTCGCCATCTTGTTTTTGGCTTTCTTTTTTTATTTTTTTGAATTTAATTTTTATTTTATTTTATTTTTTATTTTATTTTTCTTCTGAGCATGTGCAGAAGCCGAGTTTCCAGCACTGTGCATACGGTCACCATCTTGAGGAAGCGAACAGACAGCGAGGTAAGTTGAACCCACCTCTGCTTGGGTCCCCTAAACTTTTCAGTCCCAGAAAATGGCTGAAAAATGCCCTTCTCCTATTTTGCAGCCATGCACCATTTTCCTTGCCTCCTTCCCATTTTTATTTGGTTTTCCCTCCTACCCTGAAAGCAAAAGGAAGTGATGTGGGAGGGCAGAAGAAGTATAGCTCAGACTATTGCTATGATTTTTTTGTTCATTCATTATGTTGTTAGGTATAAATTTTGTTAATGGAGAAATTTTACTTAGAGCCTATTAAACCACGGAGCTAGCTGCCTGCCTGCAATCATGATTGTGTATCTATTAGGAGTAAATCCCACTGAAAGAGGGTAGCCTTACTGCCAAGCAAATATGCATAGGCTTTACATAGTTGAGAGATAGGGTATTGATTAGTATCAGGTGTATTATAGAGAGAAATGAAAACTTTCTCTCTATAATAGGTGTGTGTGTGTGTGTGTGTGTGTGTGTGTGTGAGAGAGAGAGAGAGAGAGAGAGAGAGAGAGAGAGAGAGAGAGAGAGAGAGAGAGAGAGAGAGAGAGAGAGAGAGAGAGAGAGAAGAGAAAGAAAGAGAAAGAGAAAGAGAAAGAGACAAAGAAAGAAAGAAAGAGGAAGGGAGAAAGAAAGAGAAAGAGAAAGGAAGGAAGGAAGGAAGGGAGAGAAAGAGGAGGGAGGGAGGGAGGGAGGAGAGAAAGAGGAGGGAGGGAGGTAAAATCAGAGGAGGGGGAAGGATGGAGGGGGAAGGAAGGTAAAAATCAGAGGAGATGGAAAAATCAATGCTCTATTTACGTTTCCAAAATATAGTCGAAAGTAAGGAAGAAGATCTTTCCAAACTAATGGTGGAACTACTGGCGGAATTTTTTACAGAAGAATAAACATGAATTTGAAAATGAGATTGATGAAATATATCATATACACACTAATTATGCCTGCAGACATAAACTCTCAAGAGAAGTACATGTCAAATTTGTTAGGAAAAAAGTAATTGATGAGGTACACAGTAGAACACGAGAAGAGCCATTGGTGTACAAAGAGAAAGAGATCATTATGCTAAAGCAGATTCCTAGAAGGGTAAGGGAGCAAAGGAGAAGTTACCAGTTTCTGTCCACGCAGCTGTTACAACATAGGGTGATGTTTAGATGGCTCATTCCTGAAGGCATGCTAATCACGTGGCAAGAGAAAAGATTTTGCATTGATTCGATAGATAAAGCTCAGGAATTTTACAATCACTATATAAGTGAGGAAGATGAACAGGACAGTAGAGAGGAGGTAGAAAGCAAAAGTCAAGAGGAACGGAGACGTCAGAAGAAAAGATAGCAGAACAAGAGATTAGGGATAGGAGAGAGGTGGAATGTCAAGAGAGAGAAGAGCACAGATGGAAATAAGAACAAGAAAGGGACTAAAACTTAACTACAAGGAATAAGATGGAAGAGGAAATAAGGTTATTATCCTATCATTAAATATTAACGGTATAAACTCACCCATTAAAAGGAAGAAAACATTAATTAGACTACAAAAATTAAATATGGACATAATTTGTATACAGGAAGTTCATATTAAAGAAAAGCATAGTAATATTTTAGATTGCCCCAAATTAGGAAATTTACATCTGGCGTTAGTGCAAAAAAAGAAGAGAGGAGTTGTGGTATATATAAAAGATTGGATAAATTTGAGGACAATATTTAAAAGAAAAGGAAGGTAGAATTCTGATGGTAGAAATAAAAACCAGCCAAAAAAAACCTTATTATTGACAATCTATACACCAAATACAAAACAGAAAGATTTCTATAAAAAATTATCAGGAGAAATAACAAAATTAGACTACGAAAATATATGTGTGATAGGTGACTATAATGCAGTAGTAGACAACAAAAAAGAAAAGGTCCAAAGAAAAATAAGAAGGAAAGATGAAAGTTACCAAATACATTTGAAGAAATGGCACAAGAACTGAACTTAAGAGATGCATGGAGAAAATTATACCCTGTGAAAAGACAATATGTATTTTTCTCACACCCGCACTATTCGTGGTCTCGAATCGACATGGCCTGGATGAATCCGGATTTGATAAATAATATAGAAGATATAGAGATACTGCCAAATACATGGGCAGACCACAACCCATTGGCAATAAAATGGAAAGGGCAGAAGAAAAAAGGACAATGGACATTAAACCAAAGAATTATAAAGGAAAAATTGTATATACAAACGATGGAAAAGGAATTGTGCAATTTCTTCTAAGAAAACAAAAAAGAACAGACAACGTTACAAAATCTCTGGGATACTACCAAGGCATATATGAGAGGGATATCAATAGCATATGTGGCAAGAAGAAATAAGGAGAAGTGGGAAAAACAAAAACAACTGCAAGATAAACTTAAAGAAATAGAAAAGGCGTTACAAAAAAGAACCACAGAATAATAAAATTATAAAAGAATGGGATCTAACAAAACATAAAATTAACTTAACCCAACAAGAAGAAATGGCAAGGAATATAACAATGGCAAAGCAAAACTATTTTGAAACTGCAAACAAACCTGGAAGACGGTTGGCCCATAAACTAAGGAAAGAAAAAACAAAAAGATTGATACAACAATTACAGGACAAACAGGGGAATATATGTCATAAGGAAAATGTAGAATGAAGAAAAAACTTCCGATAGCGACAAGCTGTATTAGTGAAATTATGTTTTGTCTTTTTGTTTCGATATTTCAATAAAAAGTATTTTAAAAAAAAGAAAAAGAAAGAAAAGAAAGAGAGAGCCAACCTAGTACTAAGGATAAATTTCCTGATTAATTGTAAGAACAATTAATTGTTGAGTACAATTAATCGGTGGAATGGCTTGCCTCCAGAAATTGTGGGTGCTCCATCAATGGAGGTTTTTAAGAAGAAATTAGACAGCCATTTGTCTGAAATGGTATAGAGTCTCTTGCCTGAACAGGGAGTTAGACTAGAAGACCTCCAAGGTCCCTTCCAACTCTGTTATTCTGTTACACCACTTCCTCGTGTATCTTCACCACTATCCCAGTCTGACGAACCACCTCAGTAGTGGACTTCTTTGTGTTTTTGTTCAATCTTTTTCTAAAACCTTGTTTCTCAACCTTGGCAACTTTGAAATGTGTGGATTTTAACTCCCAGAAAGGAAGGCGAGAGGTTCCCCTGGCTGAAGAATTCTGGGAAATACAGTCTACGAAAGTTCTTGAGGTTGAGAAACACTGTTCTAGAAGGACCTCCATCCTTGAAGTCCTTCTATTCTCCTCCAGGAACTTCTTCCTTTCTCCTTTGCTAGATAGCTGAGTGCTGATCTTCATAGCTTGAACGTGATCTTCCCAGGGAAGCGCCAAGTCTACTGTGGGAGACATTTCCTCTGCATTAATCACTAAAAGTTTGGTGGAGCCTTGTCTTCTGGGTGACCTTTGATGAGTCTCTGAGTCAATATTTTGGTGGGTAGCTGAGAACAAGGGCACCCTGTTGAAACAGTCATGGCTGTTGCAAACCCAGCAGAAGGAAAATGGCCCTTTTGCTTGTTTCTCTCACGTTTGGCTTTGTTTTCCTTAGAAGAGACGGGTCTTCAGGCTGCAAAATCACTGTAATAACAACTTCAGCAGCCGTTCGGTGGCTACCTCCTTATTGGGAGTACAAGGTTCCCATACATTGTAGATTACTACCTTCCTGACTGTTCCTGGATAACTCGTGTTTGAGGCGGCTTGTGGTTTACAGCTGCCTTATTTGGGGTTTGTAATAAAAAGAGAGTGGATTAGAGGCGTGGTGGGTTTCCAAGGATTTGTGGCAATTCCCCACCCTCAGAATCAGAATCAGAATAGAGCTGGAAGGGACCTTGGAGGTCTTCTAGTCCAGCCCCCTGCTCAAGCAGGAGACCCCATACCATTCCAGACAAGTGGCTGTCCAGTGTCTGGACAGAAGGCTGTCCTTCTTAAAAACCTCCAGTGATGAGGCACCCACAACTTTTTAAAAACCTCCAGTGATGAGGCACCCACAACATCCGAAGGCAACTTGTGTTCCACTGGTTAATTGTCCTCACTCTTAGGAAGTTTCTCCGTAATTCCAGGTTAGAATAGAATAGAATAACAGAGTTGGAAAGGACCTTGGAGGTCTTCTAGTCCAACCCGCTGCTCAGGCAGGAAACCCTACACTACTTCAGACAAATGGTTATCCAACATCTTCTTAAAAACTTCCAGTGTTGGAGCAGTCACAACTTCTGGAGGCAAGTTGTTCCACTGATTAATTGTCCTCACTGTTAGGAAGTTTCTCCTTAATTCCAGGTTGCTTCTCTCCTTGATGAGTTTTCATCCATTGCTATTCTTCTTTGGCCTTCAGGTGTTTTGGAGAATAGCTTGATTCCCTCTTCTTTGTGGCAACCACTCAAATATTGGAAGAGTGCTATCATGCCACTCCTAGTCCTTTTTTCCCTCTAGACTAGCTAAATCTTTACTTTAAACAAGGTAGAATGAACAGCTTTCGTTGAGTTTCTTCCTCTTCCTTTGCATTCCACAAACTCTATTGCCACTACTACAGCGGTCTAATTAATCTTTGCAAATTGCTATAGTCGTTTGAACAAAATTGAAGATCAAAATTCAGAGGCTTGGCAACTGGCATGTACTTATGATGGTTGTGGTGTCCCAGGGTCACGTGATCCCCTTTTGCGACCTTCCGACAGGCAAAGTCAATGAGGAAACCAGATTCACTTAACAACCCTGATACTGACTTAATAACTGCAGTGAATTCACTTAACCACTGTGGGAAGGAAGCTCATAAAATGGGCTTTGTGTGTGTGTGGAACTCACTTAATCACTGTCTCGCTTAGCAACAGAAATGGGGTGCTCCGTTGTGGTCGTAAGTCGTGGACTTGTCTGGATTTGTCCTTGACAGCAAGAGGGCATTTTAAAAATTCACCGTTATGCACCTGAACTTTAATCATATCTCTCTGCATCCCGGTCTGTCTTGTTAGCAAAACCGGCTGATGGAAATCCCAACAGCAAAATCAATACGGCTTTGCATGTCCCGTAATAGCACTCTAAATTAAATTGTCAGAAAGGAAATAGAAAAATGAGCCATGTTCAGGTTGACATTTGACAAGCCGGGTTATAAATAAGCCACGTTAAACAGGCAGGGATGGTACAGCCCCTCGTTGCTTTTATTCAACGGGGGTCTACAGCTACCAACCCAGAGGGCTTCATCTGATCTAATTTGGGACTTTAGAGTAATTCTTTCTGTCCTGTTTGTGACGAACATCCATCACTTCAAATAAGGACCGTCAGAAAACAAATTTTGAGGGATAACCTGGCGGCTTCAGGAGAGCATACTTGGATGTTGGGAAAATATGTTTGACAGGAACATTGATTGGTGTCAGGTTTAATGCTTCCTCTGAGCCAAAAGGCACGACTGTTGTGGTCAGCCAGCGGCCTGCGGAGCTGGCAGCAGAGTTGGACAGCGAGGAGGCTGGGGAGGAACATGGGCCAGGACTGGAGTCTGGAGAAGGCTCTGTGTCGGAGGCAGAGATGGGGCCCAGGCCATCTGGGAGGTCTGTGCTGACTCCAGAGCCTCCAGAGTCTGACATGAGCGAGGCAGAGGAACAGGGGGAGCCTCTTCCCAATGCGCACATGCACAGAGCTGCCAGAAGGCAAGAACAGTTGAGGAAGAAAAGGGCTACTAGGGAGTAAGGCTTGGAGATGATTGGCCCCT
>JALIGW010000021.1:13469553-13522053 GCA_023053685.1 Diadophis punctatus similis
GGTCACGTGATCAAATTTCAGATGTTTGACAACTGACTCATATTTATGACGGTCGCAGTGTCCCGGGGTCAGGTGATCCCCTTTTGCAACCTTCAGACAAGCAAAGTCAACGGGGAAGCCAGATTCACTTAATGACTGTGTTACTAACTGAACAGCTGCAGTGATTTGCTTAACAATTGTGGCAAGAAAAGTCGTAAAATGGGGCAAATCTCACTTAACCACTGTCTCGCTTAGTGTTCTGACCTAGGCTTCCTGATAAAGCATAAATCACAAACATAGTCCCCAAAAAACCTCTTTTTATTTCAACGGCTGTGAATTATGTTCATTCACAGCCGTAATGAGCCACAGTCCTTGGGATAAGGCTGATAAGCACCAACCTTTATCTCTCTTGACACGCTGCCAAAGACCTAATTGGCAATTAGCTTTGCAAGGCCAAACGGAGCACAGAGTCAAAACGTGAACCAAGTTGCTTCCTGCAACGAGCACATCCGGTTGCCCCACTTTTATGTCCTATGGGAGGGGCCAATCTTCTCCAAGCCTTACTCCCGAGTAGCCCTTTTCTTCCTCAACTGTTCTTGCCTTTTGGCAGCTCTGTGCATGCGCGCATTGGGAAGAGGCTCCCCCTGTTCCTCTGCCTCGCTCATGTCAGCCTCTGGAGGCTCTGGAGTCAGCACAGACCTCCCAGATGGCCCTAGCCCCATCTCTGCCTCCGACACAGAGCCTTCTCCAGACTCCAAACCTGGCCCATGGTCCTCCCCAGCCTCCTCGCTGTCCGACTCCGTTGCCAGCTCCGCAGGCCACTGGCGGACCACAACACTTAGCAGCAGAAATTGGGGCTTAATTGTGGTTGTAAGTTGAGGACTACCTATATCACAATAGTCCCATCAATCTTTTGGCTTTGCAGCGCGTGTAAAAGTTGTTTACACTCTACCGTAGTCTATTAAGTGTAGAACGGCACTATAAAAAAAGATACTTTGATTTAAAAAAATCTTGCTCACAAAGACGAATCGTCATCTGAGCCCCTGGAGAATCATAACATTTTTGCTGTTGGAGGGTCTGGTTAAAAAAAAATGCAATAAAACAAGTTTCCTAAGAGACTGCAAAAAAGAACAAAAATCAAAGGCGACAAATTTTAACTGCGAGAGAATCTATTCAGTTTTTGTGTTTGTTTTTAGTTGTGTTGATTGACTTGACTGCGCTTGCTGAGGTGATTTTGTGCCTGCTGAAAGTCAGTCAAGAGCGAAATTCTGGACAGATAAACAGGCATCCAGTGGGCCTTTCAGAGTGAGTGGGGAAAAAACACAGTTGGGAATCAGGTACGAATGTCCAGTCTCCCGTAAACTCCGTGCCAGGAAAAAAATGAGCAATTCCTACATTTTCTGGGCTCCGAAGTAGCATGATTATTATCAATCAGAATAAAGCTGGAAGGTACTTTGGAGGTCTTCTAGTCCAACCCTCTGCTCAGGTAGGAGACCCTAGATCATTTGACTGTCCAATCTCTTCTTAAAAACCTCCCGTGATGGAGTGCCCACAACTTCTGGTGGCAAGTAGTTTCACCGGTTAATTGTCCTCACTGTTAGGAAGTTTCTCCTGAATTCCAGGTTGCTTCTCTCCTTCATTAGTTTCCAACCATTGTTTCTTGTCTTGCCTTCTGGTGCTTTGGAAAATAAATTGACCCCCTCTTCTTTGTGGCAGCCCCTCGAATACTGGAAGACTGCCATCATGTCCCCCACTAATCCATCTTTTCTCTAGACTAGCCAAACCCAATTCCTGCAACCTTTTTTCTTATGTTTTGGTCTCCAGGCCTTTAATCATCTTAGTTGCTCTTCTTTGCACTTTTTTTCCAAAGTCTCAACATCGTTTTTTGTAATGTGCTGACCAAAATTGGATGCTGTATTCCAGGTGTGGCCTTACTAAGACTTTTTTCAATGTTGAAAAAAGTAAGATTCTACATTTAGGCAAGAAAAACAAAATGCACAGGTACGGTATATGTGGTACCTTGCTCAACAGTAGTAACTGTAAGAGGGATCTTGGAGTCCTAGTGGACAACCGTTTAAATATGAGCCAGCAGTGTGCAGCAGCTGCCAAAAAAGCCAACACAGTTCTAGGCTGCATTAACAGAGGGATAGAATCAAGATCACGTGAAGTGTTAATACCACTTTATAAGGCCTTGGTAAGGCCACACTTGGAATACTGCATTCAGTTTTGGTCGCCACGATGTAAAAAGGATGTGGAGACTCTAGAAAGAGTGCAGAGAAGAGCAACAAAGATGATTAGGGGACTGGAGGCTAAAACATATGAAGAACGGTTGCAGGAACTGGGTATGTCTAGTTTAACGAAAAGAAGGACTAGGGGAGACATGATAGCAGTGTTCCAATATCTCAGGGGCTGCCACAAAGAAGAGGGAGTCGAACTATTCTCCAAAGCACCTGAGGGCAGGACAAGAAGCAATGGGTGGAAACTAAACAAGGAGAGAAGCAACTTAGAACTAAGGAGAAATTTCCTGACAGTTAGAACAATGAGTCAGTGGAACAACTTGCCTCCAGAAGTTGTAAACAATCCTGAGCATACACCAGTGAATGACAGCTTTGATTTGGACCGGCCCGTGAAATAATTGGAATATGGGGGACTCCTTGTATTGGTCCAGAAGGAAAACCTAACCAAGAAATTCCCATTTTGGCTTCACCTGAGATTAATTTTAGATGTGCTGCGACCGGATACAGTTAAGACATGGATTTTGGACAGGAGAGAAATAAGAGAGATTTGCACTAATTTCATGAAACATTAAATCTGTCATCCCGAGGGGGAGAAAATGGCTAGTACTGTATTTTAAGGGATACATGTTACATAATGCTAAATCACAGGGAGACACCTTGTAATTGAATTTTGAAGTTTAGATAGTATTTCTCTTAGAGGTAGATGTTACTCTGAATCCAGGTCTGTTTGCAAATTAATTGCATTTGTTGCCATCTTGTTTTAGCACTGCGCATGCACGCAGCGCACAAATATTGGAAGGCTGCTATCATGACAGCCCTAGTCACTTTTTTCCAATGACATTGTAAAGACAAATTCCTTGTGTGTCCAATCACACTTGGCCAATAATGAATTCTGTTCTGTTCTGTTATCTATTCTAATTCTAATTCTAATTCTAATTAATTCTAATTCTAATTCTATTCTTATTCTTATTATTCTGTTCTTATTCTATTCTATTCTTATTCTATTCTTATTCTATTCTATTAGTCTATTCCATTCCATTCCATTCCATTCCATTCCATTCCATTTTCTATTCTATTCTATTCCATTCCATTCCATTTTTATTTTATTCTATTCTATTCTATTCTATTCTATTCTATTCTATTCTATTCTATTCTATTCTATTCTATTAGTCTATTCTATTAGTCTATTCCATTCCATTCCATATTCTATTCTGTTCTGTTCTGTTCTGTTCTGTTCTGTTCTGTTCTGTTCTGTTCTGTTCCGTTCCGTTCCGTTCCGTTCCGTTCCGTTCCGTTCCGTTCCGTTCCATTCCGTTCCGTTCCATTTTCTATTCTATTCTATTCCATTTTCTATTCTATTCTATTCTATTCTATTCTACTCTACTCTACTCTACTCTACTCTACTCTACTCTACTCTACTCTATTCTATTCTATTCTATCCTATCCTATTCCATTCCATTCCATTCCATTCTAAAAATTTTGAACAGTTATTAAACAAACTACTTTGTAAATCAAGGATTACCTGTATCCACAGAGAGCTCAATGGATGCCTGAATCCATTGGGTATGGCTAGTTTAATGAAAAGAAGAACTAGGGGTGACATGATAGCAGCCTTCCAATATTTGAGGGACCACCCCAAAGAAGAAGGGGTCAAGCTATTCTCCAAAGCACCTGAAGGCAGGATAAGAAGCAACAGATGGAAACTAATCAAGGAGACAAGCAACCTGGAACTAAAGAGAAATTTCCTGACAGTCAGAACAATTATCTGTGGAACAGCTTGCCACCAGACATTGTGGCTGCTCCAACAATAGAGGTTTTCGAGAAGAGATTGGACAACTATTTACCTGGAATGGTGTAGGGTTAGGGTTAGGGTTATGAGACCTCCAAGGTCCCTTCCAATCTCTTATTCTGTAATTGTGTTATTCCTTACAGCTTTCAAGTTTCTGCTTCCTGCTGTTGATTTGATTCTTGAAAGAGACCTGGATTCCACGCACGATTTCAAACTTTTATTAATGATATTTCAGAACCTTTCCCCAATTTTAGAAAACAACGATTTCCATTAAAATCAGCTACTCTACATGGGATGAAAAAATATTTTCTCCTTCAGCCACACATTACTAAAACAACAGTGATGGCTTACGGGGTAAAGTAGTAAAATAAGTTATTATTGTCTGTACAGATTAGATTCAAACTAAGAAAAAGAAACAAGGTTCAGCAAGATAGAAAAGGCGGAAGGGAGAAAGGACACTAAAACACACACACCACATCACTGAGCATTTAAAATACTTCTAAAGTGGAAGAGACAATCAGAGGCATGGCCCAGTAAGGAAGTGGACCGAGTCAGGAGGGAGAAACATTTTTAAAAACTGGACTTCTGATTTTCCCCAAGAGAAACTGTGGTCTTTGAATCCTGTAAAACAAAATCAGAATTAATGTTACAGTAAAAATAACCACAAAAATAGCCCCTATTTGGGGCGTAGTTCCAGTTTTCTAAAGTAAGCAGCAGGCCTCAAAACGAGACGCCTAGAAGTGAGAGGGAACAACTTTCAAAAACTTTATGCTTATTGCAAAAGTTAGCAAGCCGTTAACCATCAACCATGATCTCACTTAGAACAAAACTAATTCGTAAGCCTTGAAGACAAATCTCTGATTTGCCTGGATTTAAGAATGCTTAGAACTTGCTGAAATTAATTAGGGGCTAATTCACCAGGGCTACGACACAAGCATAGTTAGAGAGGTGGGTTTCAGCAGGTTCTGACCAGTTCTGGAGAACCGGCAGTGGATATTTTGAGTAGTTCGGAGAACCGGTAAATACCACCTCTGGCTGGCCCCACCCCCACCTATTCTCTGCCTCCCGAGTCCCAGCTGATCGGGAGGAAATTGAGATTTTGCAGTATCCTTCCCCTGCCACGCCCAAGCCACGCCCACCAAGCCACACCCACAGAACCGTTAGTAAAAAAAAATTGAATCCCACCACTGCATAGTTAGAATGGTATTTAAATGTACACCAACAGGGGGAAGTATTGTCTAGGATTGGGGTCTACTAGGATGGAAGACCAGAAGGTGATCCCAAGTATGTAGACTAGACTGGATTGCCAGAAGAGAATATTTGTAGCTCAAGGTTGAGCTGTGGGCTCCTTGGTACTCTCTGAGCTTGGTGGTTTTCTTGCAGACGTTTCATGACCCAACTAGGTAACATCATCAGTGCTAGGACAGTGTGCTAGCAGTGAGGATATCTAGTTGGGTCACGAAACATCTCCAAGAAAACCACCAAGCTCAGAGAGCACCAAGAACTGGACTTCTGATTTTCCACAAATCATCATCATTTAGGCTTCATAAACCACTTCCATACCATTGCTAAGAAAAATTGTGGCCGTGTGTTTTAAGTCGCTCAAAATCAAGTTTGACTCAAAGGAAATTTTTCCTTTCAGGGAAGACCAATTAATTATACTTTTTAAAGTTTGGATTTTTACCCACCTCAAATGTAAACTATTAATCTTTTTATTATTCCATATTTCCTTTCTCCTTTCTCCTATCCTATCCTCAGTAGTGGGTTCTAAAAGCCTTTACTACCGGTTCGCGCGCGCACAATGCTTCTGCACATGCGCAGAAGCGTCCCGGGCTGGTGGGCGGAGCCTCCCACTGCCGGCGCTACCGGTTCATAGAACCGGGCCTAACCGGGAGCAACCCACAGCTGCCTATCCTATCCTGAATGAACCTTCTCATTCTGATATCAGGAAATAAATGTCTATTTATTGTTAACTATTTCAAAAACTATTTTGTTTTTAAATTAACGCTGATACGAGTTTAAGGCAAATGTAGCTCCATTTGATAAAAGACATACCTCTTCAGATTCAGTATTATTTTATTTCACTTAAAATAGCCAGGCACCTGTGGAAATAAGAATATTTACTTACTTACTTACTTACTTACTTACTTACTTACTTACTTACTTACTTACTTACTTACTTACTTACTTACTTACCGTATTTTTCGGAGTATAAGACGCACCTTTTTACCCTCAAAAAGAGGGTGAAAACTTGGGTGCGTCTTATACACCGAATGTAGCCCCACCCAGCCAACCCCACCCTTTGGCCTCTGCCTGCCAGCAATTTACCTCTTTGCAGCAAACAGAACAGACACAGCTGACAGGCTTGCAAGCCACGTGGTAAAATGAAACTAACTATGGTGGCTGTAATGAGAAAAAAAGCTGGGAGATAAATTGCTGGCAATATTAGACTGCTGAAATTGCAAGGAGGCAAGCTACAGCTGCTATGGCTCAGAGGTAGAGCTCTTGCCTCACAATCAGGAGGTTGTGAGTTCTATCCTAGATAGAGGCAGATTCTGTTAATATGTTATTTTGTTAAATGTTTGTAGAGTGTTCAAATTATTAGACTTATTTTTTAAAGACTGCTTTAAGGGGCAAGGGGCGAGTTATTCTATATGAATATGACATTTTCTCCAGATATGAAAATAGCGCATTAATTTCAGTTTCTAATTCTTTACCTTCCTTCGTTGCTCTTCCTTCACCTCCTGTCTCCTTCTTGTCTTTGGGTCTACTTGGACGCCCAGCTTCTGCCCTGTTGCAAAAGAGAAGAACGCAGAGGTGGGATGTTAAATGAGGACCAGGTGAGCCTTTCTGGTTGAACCATGGTTACCTGCAAAAGTTTGCTTAAGTCGCTTCTCTCCTTCCTATCTAAGATACAGGCGGTCCTTGAGTTACGACTGCAATTGAGCCCAAGATTTTTGCTGCTAAGCGAGACACCGGTGAAGTCTGAGTTTTGTCCCATTTTGCGACTTTCCTTGCCACACTTGTAAAGCGAATCAGTGCATTTGCCAGGTTAGCTCACTTAACAAATGTCTCGCTTAGCAGCACAACTTTTGGGCTCAATTGTATTCGTAAGTCAAGGACTACCTGCATTGTAGATACGAACGATAGGAGCCACTTAAGCGAAGTTTTGCAGGTAACCATGGTTTAAACGGAAAGGCTCATCTGGTCCTTATTCCAAGAATACCTGTACTGTATATGTTTATTTGTTTAAGCCTACTGTAGTTCTAGCCTTCATTTTGTCAATTCAGTTTCTTTCTCCTGCAAGAAAAAGGAAGATAACTACTTTATCTTTCTCTCTCTTCTCTCTTCCTTTCTCTCTCTTCCTTTCTCTTCCTTCCTTTTTCTTCTTTCCCTTCCTCCCTCCCTTCCTTCCTCCCTCTCTTCCTCTCCCCTTCCCTTCACCAAATATCTCTTTGTGATGTTTCTTTTCTACAATCACTTTGGTTACTCCCCTGTTTTGATATAAATAAGCTTACCTGATTTACAGCAATCTCCTGGACAGGACGGACTTAAATCCAATTGGCTTAAGAATTCGGAGGTTTTTCTGCAGGATGAATATAAATAAGACTTTCGAGGTTTTTCCTGGGAAAAAGTCAAGTCCCTTTATTTATTTGAGCCATGGAATCGAGACTGTTGGTATGAAACAGATAAGAACTGGCAAAGAGCATCGTAGATTGAAAAGGGTGGTCAAGAAAATACTTTAAAGGTGTTTACTCTCATCTAGGGGTTAGGTGACGGGTAGAGACACTTCAAACACAAGTTCCTTCCATCTTTTGTTCTTCATCTAAAAACCTACCTGGAGAACTTTGGGCACAGCTAAAGTTCACAAGACAAAGGAAATATTTTTGAAGCTTCTCAATGTTTCTCAAAACCGAAGAGGTTATGCGGAGTGGTGCCAAGCAAAACTGGAAAAGCAAAACCTTTATTAACCTTTATAAGGTGCTTTTTTTTCCCAAGAGACAGCTGGACTTTCTGGTTTTTCTTTTGAAGACGTTTCGCTTCTCATCCAAGAAGCTTCTTCGGCTCTGACTGGATGGTGAAGAATGGAAGGATTTATACTCCTTGCAGACAGCTGGTTCATTTGCATCTTTTTGGAGAGTCATTGAGGCCACTTGGAGGCTTATCTGTTTATCTGTCAAAGTGGCCTCAATGACTCTCAGAAAGGAATGCTAATGACCGGTTGACTGCAAGGAGTATAAATTCTTCCATTAAGAATAACAGAATTGGAAGGGACCTTGTAGGTCATCTAGTCCAACCCCCCAACCAAGCAGGAGACCCCTGCACCATTTCTGACAAATGGCAGTCCAGTCTCTTCTTGAAAGCTTCCAGTGATGAAGCACCCACAACTTCTGAAGGCAAGCCGTTCCATTGAATATAGAATAATAAGAGTTGGAAGGGATCTTGTAGGTCATCCAGTCCACCCCTCCCCCTACCCAAGCAGGAGACCCTACACCATTTCTGACAGATGGCAGTCCAGTCTCTTCTTGAAAGCCTCCAGGGATGAAGCTCCCACATCTTCCGAAGGCAACTTCTGTTCCACGGGTTGATTGTAAAACCTCAAGTGTATCTGGTACTTGCTGCTATGGAAAACATCGTCTTTGCAACCAACTATATAATTTGACTGCAACAAACATTGGCCCCTAATATTTTATAAAGTTATTATACATCTTGTCAGACTACTATAAATATATGTCTAGTATTTCTTTGTCTAGACTTTTGCTTGATGCTTTGAGCAGGCTGTTGAAACAGCAAACAGATGCTTAGCAAGTCACTAATCTTGTTTCCAGTCACTCAAAACAGTCATGTTGAAGGCATGACTAATCCTCAACAACTTACAAACATAAGTGTGTTTAGTTGTGGCCTAACATCGCACGTGAACCCGGCCACTGCGGTGTACAAATCACTACAATTCCATAAATCTGAGTTTATCCATTCCCCCCACCCCCCTTGGCCAGATCAAGTTTTCAGAACCGAAATGTGATGCCAAACTTAAAACTAGTTCGTTCTGCCATCACATGATTTTCTTAAGGGGATTGTCACGAGGCCAAATGATGTATCGTGTTCTATTCAGCTGAATCCAACTTTTGGAAAAAATTATTGAAAAAATATAGATACCGGTGTTAACTTTATAAATGCTGAGCAGAACTGACATCAATCCATAGGCCAGGAACAGAGTTTTAAAACTCCGGCTTGCTGAATATAGATAATCCTTGACTTACAGCGGCAATTGAGCCTAAAATTCCTGTTGTTAGGTAAGACATTTGTTAAGCGAGTTTTGCCCCATTATATGACCTTTCTTGCCACAGTTGTTAAGTGAGTCATTGAAGTTGTTAAGTTAGTTAAGTTAAGTAAGTTAGTTAAGTTAGTAACCCGGTTGTTAAGTGAATCTGGCTTTCCCCCCATTGACTTGGCTTGTCAGAAGGTCACAAAAGGGGATCACGCGACCCCGGGATATGAGTCAGCTGCCAAACATCTGCATTTTGATCACGTGACCATGGGGATGCTACTACGGTCATTAAGTGTGGAACATGGTTGAAAGACCCTTTTTTTCACTGCTGTTGTAAACATTGGTCATTAAACGAACTGTCGTAAGTCGAGGACTGCCTGCAAACCACAATCTGCTGAATGATAGCCCAATAAACCCAATGATGATTTAAATCCGATTTGTGACTCCCAATCCTTATAAGGTATTGGTTTCATTATGGCCTAACGGGAAAGTTAAATGGCCAAATAGTGGCACAACTAGGTAATTGGGATCAAAATTCAGATGCTTGGCCACTGATTCGTACTTACAGCGGTTGCAGTGTCCTGCGATCATGTGATCCCCTTTTGTGACCTCCGGACAAGCAAAGTCAAGGGGGAAGAGGGATTCACTTAACAACCATGTGACTAATTTAAAAACGGCAGTGTTTTGCTTAACCACCGTGGCAAGAAAGATTGTAAAATGGGACGAAGTTCATCTAACCAATGTCTCGCTTAGCCACAGAAATTTTGTGGTCGTAAGCCGAGGACGAACCGTAGAGGATGCTCAAAACTTGCACCCTACATAGAGTTCGCTATTTTCATATTTTCTCGATACTATAAGGCTGGGGCAATCCAATCTTGTGTTCTGCACAGCAGTGAGGAAAGATCGATGAGAATTTTTTGCCTCCCCTTCTTATTTCAGTTCTCATTAACTTTTCCAATCAGCCATTTTTATTGCCGATACTTTTAACGTCGTTGTTTCGGGGCCATTTTCTTCCTCGTTGGCAGCTTCTGCGGTTCTCCCACCTTCCCTTTTGTTGCTAACCTATTTGAGTGTGTTTTGCCGGAGGCAATTTCGGGGCCCGAGGTTTCATTTATTATTTTGAAAAGCGGTTCCCATAAATCCAAACTCCAAAGAAAGGATGAACTATGAGGGGGTCTCGTTTTTCAAGAGATTCCCGGGCTCTTCCCATCTGTGTGGGCAATCTGCTCTGGATGTTTTCAAGCCAGTTTGGAAGTCAGATTAATGGAAACAATTAGACCAGCGCCCTTGCTGGCATCGAAATGGCCTTAATTACTGAAGTCAAGAAGGATGTTTTAAAAAAAATCCTTGTAGTTTTCTCTTTTGTCTGGCTAAAAACTTGACGTCGATCCAATCGTCAAGAGCGAGGGAGGGAAAAAGCAGAGATCACAACGAGAAGAGCAATTTCACGAGCCGTTTTGGAGAGCAAGGTTACAAGGCTCCAAAGAGAATTTAGGAAGGGGAAAAACCCAACTGACTCTTTACCAACTACGTGATTCATGCTCTCGGAGGTTCATGACTAATAAAAATCAGCCCGCCTGAGAAAATCTCTGTGGGAGAAGACGGCGGGATCACATCATCCACTCCCTGCTTCAAAAAAAAAAAAAAGCTGCCATTTCCCCCCACCCCATCCCCATAGGAAACCCGGTCCCATTTCTGTTTAGGTTGCATTTTTTTTTCTGGGTTTAGTAAGACTGCTCTAAAGATGGGTTTGTGGGGGAGGGTTTGCTGACTTCAAAAACCTGCTCTGAATAAATGCAGAATTTGAGGACTGAGGAGAGAAAGAGAAGGGGGTCCTTGGTACTCTCTGAGCTTGGTTGTTTTCTTGCAGACGTTTAATGACCCAAGTAGGTAACATCATCAGTGCTAGAAGTGAGTTTAGTTTACTGGGAGGAGGAGGAGGAGGAGGAGGAGGAGGAGGAGGAGGAGGAGGAGGAGGAGGAGGAGGAGGAGGAGGAGGAGGAGGAGGAGGAGGAGGAGGAGAGGACTGTGAGGTCCTTGGTGCTCTCTGAGCTTGCTTGTTCTCTTGTAGACATTTCATGACCCAACTAGGTAACATAATCAGTGCTAGAAGTGTTTGTGAAGAGGAGGAGGAGGAGGAGGAGGAGGAGGAGGAGGAGGAGGAGGAGGAGGAGGAGGAGGAGGAGGAGGAGAGGACTGTGGGATCCTAGGTGCTCTCTGAGCTTGCTTGTTTTCTTGCAGATGTTTCATGACCCAACTAGGTAACATAATCAGTGCTAGAAGGGAGTGGTGTTTGTGAAGAGGAGGAGGAGGAGGAGGAGGAGGAGGAGGAGGAGGAGGAGGAGGAGGAGGAAGAGGACTGTGGGGTGCTTGATGCTCTCTGAGCTTGGTTGTTTTCTTGCAGACGTTTCATTACCCAAACTAGGTAACCTCATCAGTGCTAGGTGATTATCTAGCTTTGATGTCGTTACCTAGTTTGGGTAATGAAACATCTGCAAGAAAACAACCAAGCTCAGAGAGCACCAAGGACCTCTTATTCCTCTACTCCACAACCCCCCCCAGTGGTGAAATTCAAAAATTTTCCCTACCGGTTCTGTGGACATGGCTTGGTGGGCATGGCTTGGTGGGGTCATGTGCCTGGGTGGGCGTGGCCAACTTTTTTTTAACTTTTTAAGCATTTTTACTACCTATTCGCCGGAACAGGTAGTTAAAAATGCTTTAAAAAAGTAAAAAAAAAGAGGTTCCAACGATCGCGTGGCACAGCTGATTGTCACAGCTGATCGTCGGAACCTTTTTAAAAACTTTTTAAAAGCATTTTTTTACTACCGGTTCAGGCGAACCGGTAGCATTTTTACTACCAGTTCGGGAGAACCAGCCAGAACCAGTAGCATTTCACCCCTGAAACCTCCCTCCCTCCCTTCTAGCACTGATGCTATTCTCTAGTTTGGTAATGAAACATCTGCAAAATAACCCCACCACCAAACTCAGAGAGCACTCAAGGACCCCCACCCTCCTCCTCCTCCTCTCAATCTTCTGACACTGATGATGTTATCTAGTTGGGTCATGAAACGTCTGCAAGAAAACCACCAAGTTCAGGGAGCACCAAGGACCCCACATTTCAACCCTGACCCAAAGGGGCTTTTTTTCAAGAGGAAACTGGACTTTCTGGTTTTTCTTTGAAGACATTTCTCATCCAAGGAGCTTCTTCAGTGCGAAGCTTCTTGGATGAGAAGCGAAACGTCTTCAAAGAAAAACCAGAAAGTCCAGTTGCCTCTTGAAAAAAAGCACCTTTGGGACAACCTGGACAATAGAGAACCTCCATAGACATTTGAACCCTGAGCTACAAATAGTCTCTTCTATTGACTTCCTCTTTGAGGTAAAAGCATTGCTTTCTTACGCAGTGTGGTCTTCCCTGAGCATCTGCTGCCTTTCCCATTCTTGCTGCCTTCTTTTTTCTTCAAGTTTATTAGCCTAGGAGAGAAAAGCATCTGGTCAGCCAGAAGCTAAATATAAACAGGTTGGCTAACAAAATAAGCCCACCCCCCAAAAAAAATGCAATTATATTTTTCGTTGGAGCTCTGCAACCTGCCCTAGGAGCTTTGAGCCTCTTTTTCAGAATGAAAGTTTTTTTAAAAAAATTGCATGTCACAGATGAGATCGAGAAAGCTAAAGTCTAGTTTAATATTGCATTCCCTAGATTTAAAATGTGTGATTCTCCCTCTCATTTCTTCCTTGGACAAAGCTGTAAGGAGAAAATCTGCTTTTATCATTTATTACTCTTTCCATCACCAGATTAATGACAAATCATAACTATAGGTTTTGGGGGGGGGGAGGAAAGCAGCTAGGAACATAACATTTTTGTTAAAGGTGACTTGTTTTTTCCAAAAGAACAACTTGCTCTAGGTTGGACATGATTATAAATCAAAAGTTAGTTGAAACAAGAATAAAAACTTTCCTTATTCTAAGCTAGAGAAGATGGAAAGAAATGAGACTTTCAAGAGAAAACCATGGTTTGTTTTAACTATGATTTACTGAATAACTGTTGTTTACTAGATGATTCACACGTAATGCCTTGCTTGTGCTTCCCATAATCCTTCCAAAAATTGTTATGAAACCATAATTTTCAGTATGACAAAAGAGCAACTTTGCTACCTACATAGGGGATCTTAATTTTGTTTATTTATTAAATTTGTTGGCCACTTATCTCGCCACAAGGCGAACTCCAATAATTGAACCTTTGTTTTTCTTTTTTCCTCTTTTATAGATCTGTGTATTTGCCTTTGAGTCATGCAGGCATTTTTAATAAAAAATAAAAATATTAATTGAACGAAATACAATCAATTGCATGTAAACCTAAACAGAATACAATTTAGTCTTTGAACTGACTGTATACTTCTTTGCCTTGATCTCAGATAGACTCTGGAGTAGAGATCTTCAAACTTGACAACTTGGCTGGAGAATTCTGGGAGTTGAAGTCCACAAGTCTTAAAGTTGCCAAGTTTGGGGACCCCCTGCTCTGGAACGTAGACCGCAAATTAGCCCTCAAATTAACCCACCCTAAAAAAAATCACAGTCCCTTCTTTTAAGCCAAGCCAAACCTTTCATAATTCTGCCTTAGCCTTTCTATGATATTTAAACCCACATGGAATCTTACACCTTTCACGGTTAAACATTCCATGTGAACGAGGCCACAAGCATTGCTCCGAACAAATTTATACTGAGAAGGTGTGCTATTTCCCAAATTCAATAGGAATAGCCAACACTCCGGAAGATAGGCTCAAGATACAGAAGGATCTTGACAGACTTGAACATTGGGCGCTATCTAACAAAATGAAATTCAATGGTGGAAAAAGTCAGGTTCTACATTTAGGCAAGAAAAACAAAATGCACAGGTACAGTATATGTGGTACCTTGCTCAACAGTAGTAACTGTGAGAGGGATCTTGGAGTCCTAGTGGACAACCATTTAAATATGAGCCAGCAGTGTGCAGCAGCTGCCAAAAAAGCTAACACAGTTCTAGGCTGCATTAACAGAGGGATAGAATCAAGATCACGCAAAATGTTAATACCACTTTATAATGCCTTGGTAAGGCCACACTTGGAATAATGCATTCAGTTTTGGTCGCCACGATGTAAAAAAGATGTGGAGACTCTAGAAAGAGTGCAGAGAAGAGCAACCAAGATGATTAGGGAACTGGAGGCTAAAACATATGAAGAACGGTTGCAGGAACTGAGCATGGCTAGTCTATTGAAGAGAAGGACCAGGGGAGACATGATAGCAGTCTTCTAATATTTGAGGGGCTGCCACAAAGAAGAGGAAGTCAAGCTATTCTCCAAAGTAATTGAAGGCAGGACAAGCAATGGATGGAAATGATTCAAGGAGAGAAGCAATCTGGAATTAATGAGAAATTTCCTGATGGTGAGAACAAGTAATCTGTGGAACAACTTGCCTCCAGAAGTTGTGAATGTTCCAACACTGGAGGTTTTTAAGAAGAGATTGGATAACCATTTGTCTGAAATGGTGTAGGGTTTCCTGCCTAAGCAGGGGGTTGGTCTAGAAGACCTCCAAGGTCCCTTCCAAGTCTGTTGTTCTGCTTTGTTTTATTTTGTTCTGTTCTGTTCTAATAATGCACAATGATGACCATCTCGTGGGGGTCTACCTTACCTTGACTCTTTGGATGGCTTTCTTTTTCAAAATCTCGGCTTCTTCAGCCTCCCTCTTGTTTCTCTCGTAGTCTTCTTTCTTTAGCTGAAACCAGAAGAAGTGGCACCCTAAAAACATTGTTTTTTTAAGTTCACCAAGGTCACTGTTGGAAGATGCTGCTGCAGAAGAATGGGACAATTCGTCTCCTCTGCAAGCCAGGCAGGCTCTCTTAACAAATAACAACTCATTTTTTGCTCAGAGAATACCACGTAACCAATCTCTCACTTTGCAGCATACATTTTGGGCTCAATTGTTGTCGTAGGACGAGGACTACCTAGCTCAAGTCAGCCATTCCACATCATCTTTGTGAATGTAAGTCCCACATCTCTGATACCTCCAAGAAAGAGACAGACAGTAGTCCTTGAATTATGGCCACAATTGAGCCCAAAATTTATGTTGCTAAGTGAGACATTTGTTTTTTTTTAAATAGTCTTTATTGATTTTTCCTTTAAAAACAATACAAACATACATATATACATATATACAAAAATGTACAGTGGACTGAACACACTAAACCACAAACTTAGACCTAGAATATGTCTTGGTCGTAACAAATAGTTTCAATTTTCCTAAGTGAGACATTTGTTAATACCCCATTTTATGACTTGTCTTGCCATGTTTGTTAAGTGAATCATTGCGGTTGTTAAATGAGCAACACGGTAATTAAGTAAACCCGGCTTCCCCATTGACTTTGCTGGTCAGAAGGTCGCAAAAGGGGATCATGTGACCCCGGGACACTGCAACCGTCATAAATGTGAGTCAGCTGTCAAGCATCCAAAGGTAAATCAAGTGGGGGGGGCGCAATGGTCATAAATGTGAAAAACAGTCATAAGTCCCTTTTTATAGTGCCATCGTAACTTCGAACGGTCATGAAATGAACTGTTGTAAGTCAAGGATTACCTGTACTAGAACAACACAAGTTGTGCAGTTTATACACCATTGAAATGATGTCAAAATATGCCAAAATATAAAATAAATATAATAAGCATTTTCCCTCAATTTTCTCAAAAATCTTCGAAAAAGCCGTTCGGGGCCTGAAAAGTACTTTGGTCCAGTGAATCATAGCCTATTTCTAAATTGTTGCAATGGTGAAGTGATCTGTACTCAGAAGTCATGGGAAGAGAATACACAAAATACACAAATATTACACACCCAAAGTTCACACACCGCACTCAAGTTTTGCTTTAACCATTAACTGCAGTTGGTTTAACAAACCACAGTGGCATGATTCACACATACGTAACACTAATGGGAGGGTAGACTAAGCCAAAAGTGAGCCACATTTTTTGACGAGGGTGTGCGCTGTGCAGGGACCAAACCAGAGAGTGATACCGCATGTGCTCATCTAGAATAGCCTGCTCTTATTCACCCGCTATAAATGCCAGTTTTGAATGCTGCAAAAAGTGATGAATCTTATAACACAGTGGCGACGTTGGCTTTGGGGGATTCAACCTAGAAATAAGGATAAATTTTCTGACAATGATTTGTGTAATTGAGCAGCTGTAGTATGTAATATGAATAGGGGCTGGAAGGGACCTTGGAGGTCTTCTAGTCCAACCCCCTACCCAAGGCAGGAGATCTTATACCATCCCGGACAAATGGTTGACCAATTTTATTTTTCTAAATCTGGGCCAACTACATGGATGCTTGTACAATCCAGGAATGAGCCCAGAATTGAAATCCAAGCAGCCTAGAGATCAGATCGTGTTTGAGAACTCTTATGTTGAGAAACAGATAGAAGATCTGAGATTAATACCAAGATCAACATTACACCAACAATCAAGAAGCAAAGTGTTATGTCCCTACATTTTACATATTAGCTGGGAAGTTCCCAATCTGGTCCAGCGTATTGTCACCAACAGGATGCTCCTGATTGGCCCTGGTCCAAGCCAGGGCTATCCTATTTAAACCCCAGCTGTAGCTGGAGGTCTTGCAGTTGTTCCCCACCATGACCTAATAAAGAGCTGAAGCCACTCACTCGCCTCCTGCCTCTTCAGTATGAGAACTTAACACAAAGAATATCCCAATCAAGGTACCACCAACTCAGACAAGCAACCCCAGAGACCGTTCTCACCAAGTTACTGGTATATAATATTTTTTTTGGGTGTTAAGTGTAATATTAATCTTATACTTAAGAGGAGGTGGAGAGGGTTAGTAGTTTTAAATTTCTGGGTATTTATATCTCGGAGGACCTCTCATGGACTATGAATGTAAACATGCTCGTGAAGAAGGCTCAGAAGAGGCTGTACTTCCTGAGAATGCTCAGGAAGATAAATCTATCTCAGCATCTACTGCTGTCCTACTATCGCAGCACCATTGAGAGTGTCCTGACATATGGCATTCTAGCATGGCATGGGAGCAGCTCTGCAGCAGACAAAAAAGCTCTACAGAGAATCATTACAACTGCCCAGAATATCATTGGGCTCCAGCTACCAGCCCTGGACGATATCTCTGCATCTCGCGGTTCTAGGAAGTTGCACAATATTCTCAGAGACTCTTCTCATCCTGCTTACAATGTTTTTGAACGGTTGCCTTCTGGCAGAAGATACAGAACAACCAAAACTCGGACCACACGCTTTCTGAATAGTTTTTATCCTAGAGCTATAATTGCACTTAATAATGAATTGAAGGGTTACCATCAGTGAGCTGTTGGATAGTATTACGTGGTCTGTTGTATGGATGCTTGAGTTGTTCAGGTTGGGGAATTCGTGGCGGGTGGGGATTGCTATGTGTGTTGGGACTGGTCTTGAAGCGTTATGTGAATTTCGTTGTATGGGTATACTGTGTATATACGTACAATGACAAATAATAATAATAATAATAATAATAATAATAATAATAATAATAATAATAATAATAATAATAATAATAATAATAATAATAATAATAATAATAATAATAATAATAATAATAATAATAATAATAATAATGGCCGCACAAGAACAGGCAATTCGTACAAATGCCATAAAGGCCAAAATTGATAAATCCTCAAATGATGCTAAATGCAGATTATGCAAGGAAGCTGATGAAACTGTAGTCCATGTGCTCAGCTGCTGCAAGAAAATCGCGCAGACTGATTACAAATCACGGCACAACTCTGTTGCACAAATGATCCACTGGAATTTATGCAAAAATTATAACATCCATACTGCTACAAACTGGTGGGAACACAAGCCTGAAAAAGTCACTGAAAATCAGATGGTCAAGATCTTGTGGGATTTTCGTATACAAACAGACAAGGTACTGGCGCATAATACACCAGACATCACGCTGGTTGAGAAAAACAAGGTGACTATCATTGACATTGCAATACCAGGGGATAGCAAGGTCGATGAAAAGGAACACGAAAAAATCACAAAATACCAGGACTTAAAAATCGAAATCCAACGATTATGGCACAAACCAGCCGTGGTAATTCCAGTAGTGATTGGAACACTGGGTGCTATCCCCAAAGCACTGGAATTACATTTAAAACAGCTCAAAATTGACAAAATCACCATCAGTCAAATGCAGAAAGCCGCACTGCTCGGTTCCGCACATATACTTCGAAAATACATTACGACTTCCTAGGCCCCTGGGTGGGGCTCGACTAGTAATCAATGCCAAATCCGGCGAAACAACTGGCCGCTGTGATACAATTGTATAATAATAATAATAACAATAATAATAATAATAACAATCATCATCATCATCATCATCATCATCATCATCATCATCATCATCATCATCATCATCATCATCATCATCTTCTGAGAACAAACCTTACTCCTTCCAAGCATTGATGATGTTACCTAGTTGGGTAATGAAATGTCTACAAGAGGACAACCTCTCTAAGCTCAAGAGAGCACCGAGAACCCCAGTGTGTCAAGAAAGGAAAACTATCCCAAAATGAAATTCAGCTCAAGTGTGTTCTTGCCATGGGAAGGGCGGCAGTTTGTGAGTGTTGTATACAGGTTTCTGGTTTTAGTAAAGAGAAGGGCATTATTTGTCTCAAATGTTGGGAATTGTCTCTATGTCTACATATTTCATTTGTACAAATGCAGAGGAGAACATGGGTGTCCACAGGACATCATCAAAAACGATGGTGGCCACATATGTGCAGTCAAACTTCCAGATGTTTTTCTACACGTGTTGTGTGTTCTTGACATTTGAACCACACTTTCTGAACATTACAGAGGAGGAGAAGGGAAAATATTAGAATTATCCCTACCAGGGCTAAAACAATATACAGTATTGGCTTTTGTTTTTTTTTTAATGGTTGGAATCTTTTTTTAAAAGTAGCTTTGAAAAATGTGTTTTTATCCAAACAGATTAGCTACAGGAAAACTCTTGATTTGGGAGTGGGAGGCAAAAGAACAAAATCCATGAATATATATTATTTCAAGGTTGGGGGGGAATCCAGATGTTTTCATTTCCCGTTCCTTTAAAAAAAACTTATCGTTTCTGAGCCTGGAGTAAACACTCATAAACTTTACAAAGTGAAGTGCAATATCATGTTTGCTCTTTGCTCCAATCTGGAATTTTTTTCCTCTGCGTATGGAAAGGTTAAGTTAGACAACATATTTCTCTTCTCGTTCCATGCAACGAATGAGAACCGACAGCTACATTTTAACTGACCTTTTGCTGGTATTTTGATTGGATGTACTCAAATTGCTGTTTTTCCCTGACTTCAGCCTCGGTGGCTCTTCCCCCTGTAAATACAACGTGAGATATTAAAACAGCAGCAACGCGGAGGTCACCCTAAATAAAGATTTAAAACAGCCAATATTCACAGACACATTAAATTGATACCCAAGCTTATCAAAATAACACAGAGACACAAAATAATGAGGGTCAAATCTGAGCCACAAATCTGCACCGGGTTCAAAAATGTGCAAGTTCCATGTGCATTGCAATGTTGCAGAACTCAGGGTGTAGACCAGTGGTGGGTTCCTACCGGTGCGGTCCACTCCATAGCACCGGTAGCGGCCTGCTGGTGACATCACAGTACCGGTGCGGTCGGTTGCCTGGGTGCCGCCATTAAAAAAACATTTTAAATTTTTTTTAAAAAATTTCTTCTGTGCATGCCCAGAAGCCGAGCTTCTGGCACTGTGCATGCGCTGCCTTCCTACCCCACAGTGAGTCCAAGCAGGGGAGGATGGCTGAGGGAGCGCGTGAGACGCTGAAAGAACGGGCGGCAGGAGCTATCTCCGTTCCCCTCCCTTCAGCAGTCCGAGAAGCCACGAACGCACAGTGATGATCCCAGGCATTTTCGCACGTTTGAGGCTTCTCGAGCTGCTGAGGGGAGGGGGAACGGGAGACAGGAGCCTAGGATCATCGAATGGGGAGAAGCATTCAGGCCGGATGGAGCCTCCTAGAAGAACCGCTGCCGCGGTCTTGCTGCTCCTGCTGCGGGGGGCTGCGTTGTGGGTGGGCAATGCCCCCCTGCTTCTCTGGCCGCTGCCAAGCTCCCGAGACCCACGCCCACCCGGTCACATGGCTGGCAAGCCACACCCACAAAATAAGCCACACCCAGAGAGTGGTAGTAAAAAAATTAGGAACCCGCTCCTGGTGTAGACACCCTATACAGGAAGACAAGTAAACTTTCTTAAAATAACACTGTTTGTCTTCCATTTCCAACAAGCGATCTGCAAAATACGGTCTGAATTTTCCAGGATTCAATTCAAAAATTAAACATGACACACCTCCGTGAAAGAAGTGGAAACTTTCAATCTCTCGTCCATTTCCTCCTGACTTACCTAATTTCTGAGGTTTCAAAGTGATTGGGCCTGGTTTTTGCCGGGCCTTCCATTTTGTCCAATTTTCTAGCTCTTTATTAGCAACTGAAACACAACAGAAGCAAAACAAAATTCAGTGGAAATCCAGAAATATATACATACAGACTTATAACAGTTTATTTAGTGACGAGTCGAAGTCACAACGGCCCTGAAAAAATGTGGCATGGCCGTTTTTCACCGGACCGTTCCAGCATCCCCTGTAGTCACGTGATCAAAATTCAAAGGCTTGGCAACTGACTCATATTTATGACGGTTGCAGTGACCTGGAGACATGTGATCCCCCTTTTGTGACCTTCTGACAGGCAAAGTCAATGGCGAAACCAGAAACAGGGAGGGGTTTCGAGACCCGAGCTAAGGTTCGAGATCCGAGCGCCATGCAACGGGTGAGCGCCCGTTCTTGCCTCACAGCTCCTGCCCACCTAGCAGTTTGAAAGCATGCAAATGCAGGTAGATAAATCGGTGCCACTTCAATGGGAAGGTAACAGTGTTTTGTGCACCTTTGGCATATAGCCATGTTGGATGCATGACCATGGAAATTATCTTCGGACGCCAGCTCCCTTGGCCAAGAAACAGAGATCAGCACTTCCCTCTAGAGCAGCAGTTCCCAACCTTCCTAATGCCGCGACCCACGATCTGCCCCCGCGGCCCCACCGCGACCCACCCCGCCGCCGCTATTGGGTTCTTTTACCCTCTGCTCATGCGCAAAGCATTCTGCACATGCGCATAGGGTAAAAGAACCCAAATGGCGGCGGCGGGGTGGGTCACGGGGCACGGGTTGTGGGGCGTGATATGGCCAGGCTTGTGGCAGTGGGAGAGGGAGCTGAGGATGCCAGGGCGACCCCTGGGAAATGGTCGTTTGACCCCCAAAGGGGTCACGACCCCCAGGTTGGGAACCGCTGCTCTAGAGTCAGACGTGACTGGACAGGGGAAACTTTACTTTTTTACTTTCTAGCAGCCGACTTACTTCTTTGCAACTCGTTCCTCTTTGCTGGATTCGGAGGGATGACGACGTAGGCACCCGAACTAGAGGCAAAACAAAAGAGTCACCCATTCAGGAGGAGGAGGAGGAGGAGATGACTGTAGGGTCCTTGGTACTCTCTGAGTTTGCTTGTTTTCATGACCCAGCTAGGTAACATCATCAGTGCTAGAAGGGAATTGGGTTTGTAGGGAGGAGGAGGAGGACTATGGGGTCCTTGGTGCTCTCTGAGTTTGCTTGTTTTCTTGCAGACGTTTCATGACCCAGCTAGGTAACATCATCAGTGCTAGTCACTAACATTGATGTTACCTAGTTACAGTAGCTTCTAACTCCAATATAATATATAGCATCTAAAAGTGCCTCACATTATAACATACAATTTGAAGGGAGACTAGGAAGTCTAAGAGATGCCTGATTACTGTATATTTGTGTGTCTCAGCACTGGAATACAAAGACAAACAGAGAGCAAACCCCATTCCCTTCTAGCACTGATGATGTTACCTAGTTGGGTAATGAAACGTCTGGAAGAAAACAAGCAAACTCAGAGAGCCCCAAAGACCCCTTAATGGTATTAATACTAGACACCAACACTGCACAGAAAATGCTTACAACAGCTTCTTCTGCGGGCCGTTTTAATTTCCCAAACTAACCCAAACCACCATCCCTCTCCCTCTCCCTCCAACATAACTCCACCACCACCACATCCAGTTCTCTCTCTCTCTCTCTCCTCAGCTTCTATAGCCAAGAACTGCTGGTCTTAAAAGGACAGGGCACCAACAGTCCAAGTGCTGGCCATTTTGCAGGCAGCAGGTCCTTTCACAGACCCCTTTTTGAGTCAACAGCTCCCCAAAAGTGTCAATGGAGATTCTCAGTCATCAGGGTCCTAGTTGTCTCAAAGGTGTTTGTCAACAGATGAAGCTTCTTGGATGAGAAGCAAACCTCTTGTTGTTCCTCAAAGAAAAAACAGCCCAGGTGCCTTTTGAAGAAACCCCTTTTGAGACAGCTCGCCCACAAGGTGTCACTTACTGCTCTTGCGGACTCTCCAAATCTGGCTCTCTGTAGCCTTCTCGGGGTGAGAACCTCAGTCCTGCTCTCCTGCAGCCTTCTTGGGGTGAGCACCCCAATCCTGCTCTGCTGCAGCCTTTTCGGGGTGAGAACCCCAGTCCTGCTCTGCTGCAGCCTTCTTGGGGTGAGCATCCCAGTCCTGCTCTGCTGCAGCCTTTTCGGGGTGAGCACCTCAGTCCTGCTCTCCTGTAGCCTTCTTGGGGTGAGCATCCCAGTCCTGCTCTGCTGCAGCCTTTTCGGGGTGAGCACCCCAGTCCTGCTCTCCTGCAGCAGCCCATATCTCCACAATTCATGGTTCTTGGGTAGAAAGGCACTCCTGCTTTCTCCTGAGCCTTTGCCTGTTGCTCAGAGGAACACCTCTTCCTTCTTTCTCCCTGCACACCTGCATTGGGCTTTGCAGAAGAAATTCCTTTTCTAGGATTGGTTCTCCTTTGAACTTCCTGCAGGGTTTGCTCTTAAAGAGGAAGAGGACTCAGTAAAGGAGTATGTTTGTTGTTCAGGGTTGAAATGAGGGGTCCTTGGCGTTTTTTTCAATCAGGATAGAGCTGGAAGGGACCTTGGAGGTCTTCTAGTCCAACCCTCTGCTCAAGCAGGAAACTGTATTCTGAGTGACTGTCCAATCTCTTCTTAAATACTTCCAGTGATGGATCACCCACAACTCTGTGGTTTCGTCACCAAACCCCCAAAACTTTACCCTAAGACTGTCCACAGTTGACCTCACCCGATTCCTAAGAGGTCAGTAAGGGGCGTGCATAAGCGCACCAGCGTGCCTACCGTCCCTGTCCTAATGTTCCCTCTTATCAGTACCCATCTTATGTACATCAACAATGTTACATCCATGTATATTACTAACACGTACTTGACAAAATAAATAAATAAAAATAAATAAAAACTTCTGGAGGCAAATTGTTCCACTGGCTAATTGTTCTCACTGTTAGGAAATTTCTCCTTAATTCCAGGTTGCTTCTCTCCTTGATTAGTTTCCACCCATTGTTTCTTGTTCTGCCTTCAGGTGTTTTGGAAAATAAGTTGACCCCCTCCTCTTTGTGGCAGTCCCTTAAATGGAAAACTGCTATCATGTCACCTCTAGTCCTTCTTTTCTCTAGACTAGCCAAATCCTGCAACCATTCTTTATATGTTTTTGTCTCCAGGCCTTTAATCAACCTAGTTACTCTTCTCTGAACTTTTTTTCCAAAGTCTCAACATTTCCCTTTCTAATGTGGTGACCAAAATTGGATGCAGCCCCTCAAATACTGGAAGACTGCTATCATGTCCCCCCCCAAGTCCTTCATTTCTCTAGACTAGCCAAACCCAAATCCTACCACCATTCATCATACGTTTTAGTCTTCAGGCCTTTAATCATCCTATTTGCTCAAAGTTGCTCATCTTTGAGCTTTGTTATCTTCTTGCAGACATTTCATGACTCAAACTAGGTAACAGCATCACTGCTAGAACTGATAATATGACCTAATTTTGGGTAACAAAACCTCTGCAAGAAATCAACCAAGCTCAGAGAGCACCAAGGACCCCACAGTCTCCTTCCTCCCCTCCTCCTCCTCCCTGTAAACCCAATTCCCTTTTAACACTGATGATGTTCCCTAGTTGGCTTAGGAAACATCTGCAAAAAAACCACCAAGCTTAGAGAGCACCAAGGACCCCTTAGGAAGAGGAAACCTTGCCCCAGAAGTGTGTTGCATTGCTCCTTAAAATACCCAAATAAAAAGGAGTGTGACAGTTTAGCTAGGATTTTCTTCCTTCAATTTCCTTTTGCCAAACTCAGTTTATGCTGTATATATTTTGGGCCAGGCTGGAAGGGAGGGAGGCTCAAGTCATCCTGCGTCAATAAATGTTTTCCGACCCTCAAGGCATGGAAAACAATTCAGTTCTCCTTACCCTTGGAGAGCAATCAGGATAATAAATGGGAGATGGGGGCGAGGAAGGGGGAGCAGAGATTGGCAAGCAGGGACTGCTCATTTCACACTAGTTAGGTCTCGGTTGGAAGCCAGCATATTACAGCGGTGAAGGTTTTAAACTAGGATCTCCAAGCCCTAGTCCTCCTTGAGATCCAGAAGCCAGCTGGGTGGCTAACACAGTCCCACTCTCTCAAAATCAAAAGGCAGGATGGTACAATGGTGACGGTGCTGGCTTATATCAATCAAGAATAGAGCTGGATGGGACCTTGGTGGTCTTTTAGTCCAGCCCCCTGCTCAAAACATCCACTGCAGTGGTGGGTTCCTACCAGTGCGGTCCACTCTATAGCACCGGTAGCGGCCCACTGGTGATGTCACAGTACCGGTGTGGTCGGTTGCCAGTGCCTGGGTGCCGCCATTTTTTTTTAAAAAAAATTTACATTTAAAATTTTTTTTCTTCTGCGCATGCCCAGAAGCCGAGCTTCTGGCACTGCACATGCGCTGCCTTCCTACCCCACAGTGAGTCCAAGCAGGGGAGGATGGCTGAAGGAGCGTGTGAGACGCTGAAAGAACGGGAAGCAGGAGCTATCTCCATTCCCCTCCCTTCAGCAGTCCGAGAAGCCACGAATGCACAGTGATGATCCTTGGCATTTTCGCACGTTTGAGGCTTCTCGAGCTGCTGAGTGGAGGGGAAATGGGCGGCAGGACCTATCTCAGTTCCCCTCCCTTCAGCAGTCTGAGAAGCCACGCCCACCTGGTCACATGGCCAGCAAGCCACACCCACAAAATAAGCCATGCCCACAGAGTGGTAGTAAAAAAATTAGGAACCCGCCCCTGATCCACTGATGGAGCACCTACAACTTCTGGAGGCAAGTAGTTCCACTGGTTAATTGTTCTCACTGTCAGGAAGTTTCTCCTTAATTCCAAGTTGCTTCTCTCCTTGATTAGTTTCCATCCATTGTTTCTTGTCTTGTCTTCTGGTGCTTTGGAAAATGAGTTGATCCCCTCTTCTTTGTGGCAGCCCCTCAAATACTAGAATACTGCTCTCACATCCCCCCTAGTCCTTCTTTTCTCTAGACTGGCCAAACCCAAATCCTGCAAGCATTTTTCATATGGTTTTGTCTCCAGGACTTTAATGTAATATGCAGGGAGACCCAGCCAAAGTAAAAAGGTGGACCATATATAACCCCTCTCTGATCAGATTTCACAGTGCTGAAATAATCAGCAGTGATAATCATCTGGCAGAAAATATGAAATTTCTCTCTCCTGTAATATAACCAGTAGCGCTCGTCTTACGACCAACAATTGAACCCCACCTTTCTGTTGCTAAGCAAGACAGCTGTTAAGTGAATTTTGCCCCATTTTATGACCTTTCTTGCTGGTCAGAAGGTCGCAAAAGGGGATCGCGTGACTTTGGGACACTGCAACCGTCCTAAGTACATGCCAGTTGCCTAGCATTCAAATTTTGATCACCTGACCACGGGGATGCTGCAACGGTCCTAAGTGTGAAAAATGGTCGTAAGCCACTTTTTACAGTGCTGCTTAACTTCGAACGGTCACTAAAGAAATTTTGCAAGTCAAGGACCTGCCTATATAGTTTATTATTACTAAACACACACACACACACACTTCAGGAACTGTGTTTCATTTTTAATTTGCATCAGCAAGCTGATGAGGCTTGCTTGCTGGCGAATATATCAAACAAATACATCAAAATATTTTAATTTTGTTGAGGGAAATTAATAGCTGCATTGACAAAGCACTCAAAAAATAGCTGATTATTTTTCCATTGGGCAGCCAATGAACTGTTTTGATTTTATTTCATGCCCTGTAGGTTTGGGTCAGCCTCCCTTTAAAATATTTTTTCTTTCTTGTGTTGGTTGGTGTGTGAATTCATGAATCCTCCCAACCTAATGAATAGGAAGGATAATGGACAGAGGAAACATTAAGTAATATTTCTAGAGAGGAGATTTTTAAGAAGAGATTGGACTAACATTTCTCTGAAATGGAGTAGGGTATCCTGCTTGAGCAGGGGGTTGGACTAGAAGACCTCCAAGGTCCCTTCCAGCTCCGTTATTCTGTATGTTTGAATATAGCCTTAAGGGTTACAATGTGCTAATTTACATATATACATATATATATATATATATATATATATATATATATATATGTATGTATGTATGTATGTATGTATGTATGTATGTATGTATGTATGTATGTATGTATTTTGTATCATATCAGTTCTGCTCCAAGGGTGGGCTCCACTTACCTTCACCACCGGTTCGCATCGCGATGTTTCGCGCATGCGTCCCCATGTGCGATTTGGCTTCCGCGCATGCTCAGAAGCAGGAATGAGCCCGAAACACAGCTGAGGAGCTGATCAGCTGTGCTTCGGGTGAAGAAATAAAGGTCAGAATTCACCCGCGGCCGGCCGGGAGGGCCCTTTTTCAAGCCGCGGAAGGGGAAAAAGATGGTAGCGCACACTGACCGGCACCGACAGTGACATCACCAGCGGGTTGCTACCGGTTCGGGCGATCCGGTCCGAACCAGGAGGAACCCACCCCTGTTCTGCTCAGAGGGTGGCAAATTTGTTTATTCTTATCAAAGTCTGCGGGACACATAAACTGGTTTCAAATTCTTTTGGTAGGTTGCCCTGAGCTATAGGAAAGCAAAACTCACCCAGTCCTCTGGATTTTTTTGGAGTTTTTAATTTGCTTCACCTCTTGAATAAATGGCAGTAGCAAATTTGGGGGCTTTTGAACGGACATTCGTTTGCCCCTAAATATCAGTATTCAAAGTGCAAGGGGCTGGTGCCAGAACCAGTGGCATCGCCCTTCCAACTGCCACCTTTTTTCTAACTGCTGAATTTTCCCAATGCCAATATTCTGTTTAGAACAGCATGGCTGCCTTGGGGATTCTGGGAGTTGAAGTCCACACATCTTAAAGTTGCCAGAATTGAGAAACACTGGAGTAGAAGTTTCAATTTTTTTTTTACATGGACTTTATACTGCTCTCCTTTGCAGGCTGGCATCACATTGCCATGTTACAAGAACAATATATTCCTCCTGGAAAATACAGGTAGTTTTTGACATATGAACACAATGGAGCCCCAAATTTCCGTTGTTAAGTGAGACGTTTGTTAAGTGAGTTTTGTGATCCATTTTTGGTGACCTTTCTTGCTGTGGTTGTTAAGTGAATCGTGGAAGTTGTTAAGTTAGTGACACCGTTGTTAAGCGAATCAGGCTTCCCCGTTGATTTTGCTAGGCAGAAGGTTGCAAAAGGGGATCGTGTGACCCCGGGATGCTGCAACCGTCATAAATATGAATCAGTTGCCAGGCATCTGACTTATAATCATGTGACCAAGGGGATGCTGCAATGGTTGTAAGTGTGAAAAACGGTTATAAGTCACTTTTTTCAGTGCTGTTGTAACTTTGAATGGTCACCAAACAGTCTTGTAAGTTGAGGACGGCCTGTATAGTCCTGGAAAATATATCTTCGCTCCACACCCATAGAAGTAATTGCTTTCTGGCAAAATTCTTCATTTCCAAAATCTGTTTTCTCTTCAAGCGTCTTTCAAAATAATTATTTAATTGGCAATAAAAATATACTGTACTATTTATTCATTCTGAATAATAGTATTCATGGATCCTGCGTAAACGGGGTTGGACTAGAAGACCTCCAAGGTCTCTTCCAGCTCTTCTTTTCTCTTCTCTTCTCTTCCCTTCCCTTGTCTTCCCCTCCCCTCCCCTCCCCTTCTATCTTCTTCTCTTCTCTTTTCTCTTCTCTTCTCTTCCCTTCCCTTGGGATGCCATGGTGAGGCCTACTTAGTTCATCCTTTTGCATGCTTTTGGCACCGGGCCAAGCCATTATATTCCCTCCTATTCAAGTTTTATCTTAAATTAAAAGAATTATTTCCCCAAAAGCCATTTTACAATATTAAAACATGCACTGTTCCAAATAGCTCTCACTCTGTCTGTCTGTCTGTCTGTCTGTCTGTCTATCCGATTCATCTATATATCTAGCGTATATATCAGGTAGGTAGGTAGGTAGATAGATGATAGATGATAGATGATAGATAGATAGATAGATAGATAGATAGATAGATAGATAGATAGATAGATAGATAGATAGATAGATAGATAGATAGATAGATAGATAGATAGATAGATAGATAGATAGTCCAATTGTGCTTAGAACCAACCACCCTGGGCAAATGAATTAGAATGATTACAAACGTGTCTTTAAAACATTCATTTGCATTTAAAGGGGTTCAAACAATATATTACAGAGAAGAATAGGAATAAAGGAAAGATTGTTAATGTAATTGGTGTGTTTAATTGGCGTTGGTACTTTATATTAATTTAAATGGGTAATTTAATTGGTTTTAAGACAACACATTCTAGAATTTGTTGTAGTAAGGGGCTTGCATAAGCGCACCAGCGTGCCTACCATCCCTGTCCTAATGTTCCCTCTTATCAGTACCCATCTTATGTATATAAACAATGTTATATCTATGTATATTACCAACACGTACTTGACAAAAATAAAATAAATAAATAAAATGAATATTCTGTTGCATCTCAGAATATATATATTCTGAGATGTAACAGAAATAGAATCTAAAGCCAGGGGTGGCCAAACTATGGTTCTTCGAGGACCTGTGGACTTCAACTCCCAGAATTCCTAAGCTACTCAGGAATTCTGGGAGTTGAAGTCCACAGATCCTCAAAGAACAATAGTTTGCCCACCCCTGATTCTAAACAAATCTGTTTCTGCAACAGACGTCATAAGGAAAGGCAACAGTCCTGGCATTTTAAACCACGTCGAGATTCGCTTGCTGTTACTGCGCATGAGCGACATCATGGGGCAAAATCGCGTTCCAAGGGAGAGGACGCCCGAAATCGCAGCGAGACTTTCACAGTGTCATTAATTTTGTCTTTTCCGACCTTCCGTAGGTCTCTTTTTTTTTCTTTCCTCCCTTTGGGCTAACAACGATGGAGCGGGCTGGGAGTTCCGCGGAGTCTCTTCGCTACGCGGAGTACGTAGCCCGGAGCGGCAGCGGCCGAGGGCCGGACATCAACTACGGGCTGGTCAGTATCGGGGGTTGCGGGGCTGCCGTAGAAAGAGAGAACCGGCCTAGCGTTTAAAGCGTGACAGTTGCCGGTCTCTTTTGAGCATGCGCAGTGGTGTCGCTGAAGCGGCTTGGAGAATGCGTGCCGCCGCCGGGCAACGGGTTGGTAGAGCGCTTTCTTTAGCGCATGCGCAGAGGGCTTCATTTCTTTCCCAGTGAAATCTTGGTGCTGAATCCAGAGAGCAGAATTCTCCTATTAATAAATAAGAGTTATCTTCTTATGAAGATCCACAGGAGATAATAGTATGATTTCAGTTTTTTTAGATTTAGTGTATTGTGCTTTTTTTTTAAAGAAAGGCAAAGCGAGGTACAGGTCTGTTTGAAAAGTGGATGGGAGACCACCAGGCGATGCCCAAATTGGGAAATTGAAAAAAACATTCCTGAAGGTGGTGACCATTTCTGTATTTGTGGATAATAACTGCACTGCTTATGAGTTACCTCTGCTTGCATATAGATCAAGTATAAAGGATTATAAGGCAGTACGGTCATTGAAGTCTTGTATTAAACTTTACACGTACAAGAACCCATCGTATTGTATATATAATTGCTGTTGGTTGCCTTTTCCTACAGTGGTGTCTTTATCTGACTTTCTTTTATTAAAGAAGTTGTAACAATTAGCAAGTTTGGCTGGTCTCAGAAAGCAAAACAGACTCAGATATACTTCACTGGATGTGGAGGCTTGATTGGGGTGTTGAAAAAATCATTTTGTAGGAGAAGACATTGCAAAATTGTACTGTTTGTAAAAAGCGCTGAAATATATCCATATACTCTCTGAAAGTAAAGGCTTGTTGTGAGATGATTTCATCCTTCCTTCCTTCCTTCCGTCCTTCCTTCCTTCCTTCCTTCCTTCCTTCCTTCCTTCCTTCCTTCCTTCCTTCCTTCCTTCCTTCCTTCTTTCTCTTTCTTTCTTCTTTCCTTCCATCTTTTTCTTGCTCCTTCCTTCCTTCCTCCCTCCCTCCCTTCCCCTTCCTTCCTTTCTTCTTTCTTTCTTCTTTCCTCCCTTCCATCTTTTTCTTTCACCCTTCATTTCCTTCCTTCCTTTGTCCCTCCCTCTCTCCCTCTCTTTTCCTTCCTTCCTTCCTTCCTTCCTTCCTTCCTTCCTTCCTTCCTTCCTTCCTTCCTTCCTTCCTTCTCTTTCTTTCTTCTTTCCTTCCATCTTTTTCTTTCTCCTTCCTTCCTTCCTTCCTTCCTTCCTTCCTTCCTTCCTTCCTTCCTTCCTTCCTTCCTTCCTTCCTTCCTCCCTCCCTTTTCCTCCCTCCCCCCTTCCTTCCTTTCGTCTTTCTTTCTTCTTTCCTCCCTTCCATCTTTTTCTTACCCTTCCTTCCTTCGTCCCTCCCTCTCCCTCTCTTTTCCTTCCTTCCTTCCTTCCTTCCTTCCTTCCTTCCTTCCTTCCTTCCTTCCTTCCTTCCTTCCTTCCTTCCTTCCTTCCCTCCCTCCCTCCCTCCCTCCCTCTTACAGGCAGGGAGTAAAAAGTATCATACCTAACTAATTGTGTCAAAGGCCTGAATATTGTCTGTAACATTTGAAAATGATTTGAAAATCGGGTTAAAATGAGCATCATCCGAAATAACTTAGTAGAAACAACCTGAATAATTTCATTTCTCCTTCTTTGCCCTCCCATTTTTTTGTTCTCTAATCATTGAGAAGTTGCCACTGATTTCGGTGGAAATTTTGCATTGTTTCATAGAGACATCTGTACTTTTCGTTTTAGTTTCCAAAGAGATTGTCCTGTTAATTTATTGCAAGGATAGCAAAAGAAAAAAGAAAAACACCGAGGTGAATTCCAATCCACAGAAAAATTAATGATTAAAAATGGGTTAATCCTTCAGATGCCTCTAAGCTCTTTTTAAGCTGGATTAGCAGGATCTGTCTATCCCAGCATTTCTCAACCTTGGCTGCTTTAAGACCTGTGGACTTCAACTCCCAGAATTCCCAAGATTGGGAAAGACTGCTCTACCCTAATCATCACCAAGATGATGATTCAGAAGAAGTGGGATTAAAGTGCATATATTAGATTTTCATATATATATATTTCATATGGCGTTTTCAAGAAGCATGTATTTTAAAATGTGCCAAACTTTGCACAATTATTTTATTGTTTTCCAACACAAACATAGGAAACCTTATTAAATTGGGTGGGAAGGGGGAGACTGTGGAGCACCCTAAATACACGTAGTCCTCGACTTACGACCACAATTGAGCCCAGAGTTTATGTTGCTGAGAAATTTGTGAAGTGAGTTTTGTCCCATTTTACGGCTTTTCTTGCCACTGTTGCTAAGTGAATCACTGCAGTTGTTAGTAAGTTAGTAACACATGTTGTTAAATGAATCCGGCTTCCCCATTGGCTTTGCTTGTCAGAAGGTCGCAAAAGGGGATTACGTGACCCAGGGACACTGCAACCGTCATAAGTTCATGCCAGTTTCCAAGCATTCTGAATTTTGATCACGTGACCATTGGCATACTGCAACAGCTGTAAATGTGAAAAACCATCATAAGTCACTTTTCTCAGCGTCGTCGTGACTTCAAATGGTCACTAAGCGAATGGTGGCAAGTCAAGGACCACCTGTAATGTCAGTAGTTTACGTTTTGATCTTCAGGCATTGTGGAATCTTGACTATATTTCCTAAAGCGGAGATGGGGAATCGGAGACCCTTTAATTATTGATGGACTACAATTCCCAACATTCCTCACCACTGGCTGAGCTTGCCAGGAGAGGGAGGGGTGAACGATCCCCCCTTCCACCCTTAATATGAGATATGGTCCCACATCTCCAGATAACACTGAAGGAAGGATGATTAGTGTGATTTGGTATGGAGAATGTTAACCTACTGTGGGAAGGGCCCCCCCCCACTCCTAAAGAATGACTCAAACACTGGGCCCAAACCAATAAAATGAAATTTAACACGGAGAAAAGTAAAATTCTACACCTAGGTAAGAAGAATCAAAAATACACATACAAATTGGCCAAAACCACACTCAATAGCAGAGAGGGATCTTGGAGTCTTGGTAGACAGTCAACTAAATATGAGCCAGCAGTGTGCAGCAGCAGCCAAAAAGGCCAACGCAGTCCTGAGCTGCATAAATAGAGGGATACAATCAAGGACCAGAGAGGTACTAGTACCACTCTATAAAGCCTTGGTCAGACCACACCTAGAGTACTGCATCCAGTTTTGGTCACCACACTACAAAAAAGACATTGAAACCCTAGAGAAGGTGCAGAAGAGAGCAACCAGGATGATAAAGGGTCTGGAAAATAAAACATACAAAGAGCGGCTGCAGGAACTGAGCTTGACCAGTCTGGCGAAGAGAAGGACCAGGGGTGACATGATAGCAATGTTCCAATACTTGAGGGGATGCCACAGAGAGGAGGGGGTCAGGCTGTTCTCTATGGCACCAGAAAGCCAGACAAGGAATAACGGATGGAAGCTGACCAAGGAGAGATTCAACCTGGAAGTGAGGAGAAACTTTCTGATGGTGAGAGCCATCAACCAGTGGAACAGCTTGCCAGCGGAGGTTGTGAGAGCCCCAACACTTGCGACCTTCAAGGGGAGACTGGACTGCCATCTGTCTCAAATGGTGTAGGAACTCTGCTTGAGCAGGGGGTTGGACTAGATGACCTACAAGGTCCCTTCCAACTCTAATAATAAATCTTAATATTTTGGGGGATATTAAAAGAGGCAGACTATTATATTTCCCCTAAAGGAGAAGAGGAGAAATCTGCAGAGATTCTCCATCATCCAGGTCATGGTTTCTGGATTCCCCACCAGTCAGAGCTGAAGAAGCTTCTTGGAGGGGAAGCGAAATGTCTTCAAAGAAAAAACCAAGAAAGTCCAGTTGCCTCCTGAAAAAAGCACCTTTGGGAGAAGAGGTGAAACATGTTCTTAAAGGCAGGAAGTAGTCCCAGTCTTCCCCTCATGCCTGGAGGCTTTAGAGATGGATATTTTGCACCCATTAAGAAAGCCAGACCATCCTATTCATAAACAAAACGCCTTCAACCACAGCTCCCAAAGAAGGCTGGAGCTGACAGGATTAAAAAGTAGAAAAACAAAAGACTCCTAAAATCTACATTCTCCCCACCCAACTCCAAGGACAGGGCATGACCTTCCAGCCACAAGGGGGTGAGGCCACGATAATTAGAATACTAAAAAGGCACACTCAAGCACAGGTCAAAGTGTATTTCACAAGGAACAGGCAACTCAACCACAAAGCCAATGTATAAAAGCTCACCTATCTCAACCCCGTTGTGTCAGCCACCCTAGAAGCATGCTGCTGCCCCTGAAGTTTCTGGCATCCAAATAAACAGGGGCCTTCTTTCCTTGCATTTTATTTCCAGCATCTTTCTCCCAGCTTGGAACCGGACCGTTTTTTTTCTTCCAACATTACTTTCCATTCCTCCTGAAATTAGTTTAATATTGACGTTAAGTTTATTATGAGAATTTGCAAAAAAAAAACCAAACCTGTCATTCGTCTTTCTGCATTTTCCTCTGGCTAAAACATTCTCTTTTACTGCTCCGGCATTCGTTAACACATCCAGTAAAAATTCAGCGAGGCCCCGAATTTCCAGATCAATTCCTCCCGAGCCACTTTGGACCCTAGCCAAATAAATTAAACTAGAAACCCACGGGTCCCTGATGCCACCTGAAGCAGAGCTCAGACTTGGAATTATTTGCAAACAGGGCAGTTGTAGAGGAATCTGAGAGCCATTCCATGTCCTTGGTTTTATTTATCTTCTATTTTTTAGTTTGTGCTATCAGCTCTACAGGGAAGCATCAGCAGACAGGCCGTGGACATGGAAAAAGATTAATTTATCTGCCCAGTTCTGAGTTTAATGCTACCTGGTTTTTTTTTTCTGTTTCCTTTTCCCTTTAAACCAGGGGTGAAATCCAGCAAGTTCTAACACAGTGGTTCCCAACCTTTCTAATGCCGCGACCCCTTAATATAGTTCCTCATGTTGTGGTGACCCCCAACCATAAAATTATTTTTGTTGCTACTTCATAACTGTAATTTTGCTACTGTTATGAATCGTAATGTAAATATCTAATATGCAGGATGTATTTTCATTGTTACAAATTGAACATAATTGAAGAATAGCAATTAATCACAAAAACAATATGTAATTATGCCAGATCAGAAATTCTCGGGCCAGTCTTTGCAAGAGCACAAGGAATATCATCTTCCACAACAAGTCTACTTCTGTATTTAGACTTGATAACCAACAAGTGTACAGCAATATTTCTCAATCTCAGCAACTTTTAAGGTGCCTGGACTTCAATTCCCAGAATTCAAAGCAAAGCTGGCCCCATAGCTGATGCTGTCAAAGCTCGGCCGCCAGGCGTCACAAACGCCTCTCACTGAATGGCACCACTCCCGACCAATCGGAGGGCTCGGGCGAGTTGAGTCGATATGGCCAGGCTTGTGGCGGGGGGGGGGAGCTAAGGATACTGGGGCGACCCCTGGGAAATGGTCATATGACCCCCAAAGGGGTCCCGACCCCCAGGTTGGGAACCACTGTTCTAACAGATTCTGGAGAACCGGTAGCAGAAATTTTGAGTAGTTCGGAGAACCGGCAAATACCACACCAGGGTGGCCCCAGAGTGGGGTGGGAATGGAGATTTTGCAATATCCTTTCCCCAGGAGTAGGGAGGGAATGGGGATTTTGCAGTATCCTTCCCCTGCCACGCCCACCAAGCCACGCCCACAGAACAGGTAGTAAAAAAAAATCGGATTTCACCACTGCTTTAAACCTGAGAAATCCGGTGTCCTTCCTTTTGCCCCCATTGCTTCTAATTGAGGTTGTTTATGGAGACTTACAGGCAATTTAGCATACCGTGGTTATTTTATACAGGACGCACATTATTTATGTCTCCGGCAAGCCAATTTTGCAAGTTTAGTCAAGTGTTTCGAGAAGAAGAAAAAAAGGCTTTGGAAAAATTTAAAGGGACCTCGGAGCTGTCAGGATTTGGTGCCATAATAACTCTACGCATTTCATGTAAATTTCTCAAGAGCTTTTGGGGCTAATTGCCACCACACTTAACGTATATCTTCTGGCGGTAATGCTAAATATTATGCCGAAGGTTCGATTTTTGTTTTTATATTTCTGAAAACACGTAAATGAATTCTCACATCACCACTTTCAAACAACAACAACAAAAAATTCCATTGCAGTTTTTCCATTGGCCTACTTAATTTCTTTTCTTTTTTTAATATTTAGAAAAGAACATCATTTGAAGTACTGGAATAAAGTACTTCTTTGTTTTTTACCTATAGGGAAGTTTCTTCGTAAGGGTGGTATCTCACTAAAGCTTTCTGTGATAATCTACGGCTGTGCCAGAATAATTTGTAAGGAATCGGGTCATGAAAACGCCAGTCCCCAATTAAAATACGGTGACTGCATATTTTATGAATGCAATACAGGAATGCACACAAAGTTTTGAAAATGATTAAAAGTGCATCAATACTTTAATCCACATTTTCTTATTTTTAGTACCGTAGTAAGGGGCTTCTTTAGGGACGCGATGGCTCAGTAGCTAAGACGCTGAGCTTGTTGATCAGAAAGGTTGGCAGTTCGGCGGTTCGAATCCCTAGCGCCGTGTAATGGGGTGAGCTCCCGTTACTTGTCCCAGCTTCTGCCAACCTAGCAGTTCAAAAGCACGTAAAAATGGAAGTAGAAAAATAGGGACCACCTTTGGTGGGAAGGTAACAGCCAGCCACATGACCAAGGAGACGTCTTCGGACAGCGCTGGATCTTCGGCTTTGAAACGGAGATGAGCACCACCCCCTAGAGTCGGGAACGACTATCACATATGTGCGAGGGGAACCTTTACCTTTTAAGGGGCTTCTTATGGCTATTGTGCAAAGCAAACTGATGCATCTTTCTCTATTGCCTTTCAAAAGGCAACTGGTCATTTGCAATTCGAGTTGTCAGTGCTTCCTAAAAGTTATCCTAGAGAGCTATCCCAAAAGTGCTTTTTCAAAAGGCAGCTGGACTTTGGTTTACTTTGAAGACGTTTCACTTCTGATCCAAGAAGCTTCTTCAGTTCTAGAGAACAGTTCTCCAGAACTGAAGGAAGCTTCTTGGATGAGAAGCGAAACCTCTTCAAGGAAAACAAAAAAAGTCCCATTGTTTTTTGAAAAAGCACCTTTGTGACAACCGTGACCTGGATGACTGAGAATCTCCATAGATACTCCAAGAGAGCTAGTTTGGTGTAGCGGTTAAAGCATCATGCTAGAAGCTAGGAGATCATGAGTTCTAGTCCCGCCTTTGGCACAAAGCTGAGTGCCCTTGGGCCAGTCGCTTTCTCTCAGCCCTAGAAAGGAGGCAATGGCAAACATTTCTGTGGAAAAACCTTGCCAAGTAAATTACAGGGACTTGTCAACTGCATTTAATACCATTGAAAGGGAAATAAAAAGGACCAGTATTTTATCTTCCCTTCCAGCCACTGAAAAAATGTTCCTCTCCAGTTTTTCTCCCAGCAATAATTTGATGAAGTAGAGAGGATGTGTGGCCAAAAATTATCCAGTGGTAGCCATCCATCCAGAGCTAAGAGTGGACTTGAACTCGGCTCTCTTGAATCCTGTAGGAAGATCATTAAAGAGAGATGCAACGTAAAGTAAGGAGAAATTTTCTGACCATGCAAAAATTAATCAGTGGAACATCTTGCCCCCAGAGGTTGTGGGTGCTCCATCACTGGAGGTTTTAAAAAATAGATTCGACAGCCATTTTACCAGGATGGTATAAGGCAGTGATGGCTAACCTTTTTTTCCTCGGGTGCCGAAAGCAATGCCCCTAATGCAATGCCCCCCGCGTACCCCACCCCCCATACATGTGCGCATGATCTGTCCCACGCTGCCCCGCCCCCTGTACATGTGCATGTGACCCCACGCTGCCTGCCTCCCCGCGGATGTGTGCACCACCCATGCTGCCCTGCCCCCCACGCATGCGCGCACGACCCCCCCATGCCCCATTTTGGGCCTAGCAGGCCTCTCTGAAGCCTCCGGAGGCCGGAAATGGCCCGTTTCTGGACTTCCAGTAGGCCTATTTTTCGCCCTCCCCAGGCTCCGGAGGCTGTCCTGGAGCCTCCGGGTGGGCAAAAACGGCCTCCCCCGGCCCTCCAGAGGCCAGAAATGGCCCGTTTCCAGACTTCCGGGAGGCTCATTTTTCGCCCTCCCAGAGCCTCCGCGCGAGCCCTGTACATACCTGGCATCCAAAATGGGATGCGTGGAGACTCCGGGGAGGGGAGGGGCAGCGTGGGTAGGGCCAGCTGAAAATAAGCTGGCCGGCGGTGCGCGCACATGCGCAGTGGAGGTGATCTGGGGCAATGGCTTGCGTTCCTGCAGAGATGGCTCTGTGTGCCACTTGTGGCACGCGTGCCATAGGTTCGCCATCACGGGTATAAGGTCTCCTGTCTTGAGCAGGGGGTTGGACTAGAAGACCTCCAAGGTCCCTTCCAACTCTGTCATTCTTTTATTCTGGCTGTGGAATTGTGCGGGTTGAAGTCCATCCTGGAAGTCAAAGACTACAAAGATAGAATGGAGCGTTAAATAATTTTTCTTTCAGGAAGGACATCTCTATCATGTTCTTGGTCTTTGCCCTCTAATTCCTAAAAAAAAAATGTCTTGGTATTCAAAGATGCTGGGCGATCTAGGTTTTCAAACTTGGCCATTTTAAGATCTGTGGACTTCAACTCCCAGAATTCCTCAGCTAGGAGGGTCACATATTTTCAAGTTGCCAAGTTTAAAATATTGATCAAGGAGCAAAGGGCTGTATGTTTTTCCAATCACTGTTCCGGTCCAAATTCAGGATAATCAAGATTATAATATTTTTATTCCTAACCAGATAGGAAGCTACACTGAAGTGAATCACTTAATGTATGGCCTAACATAACTTTTCTGGGGTAACTTGACATTTTACAATTGCAATTGTTTTAAGCATCTTTCAGGACTATGGGTAAGGAAAAATGGAAGTGTGTATTAAAATGTGTACATTTTGTGCGCATTAAAACGTGCAAAACTTTCGTGCCTTTTGACTTATGCAAGCAAAGGACCGTAGGTTGGAGTTTTAAAATGTGATTTTTTTAGAATTTGAGAAAAATATGCAGACAGTTTGTTTCCATCACTCTATTCTTGATATAATTTTTAGAAAACACGTTTACTGGTTTGAGTGACTTGAAGACCATATGCTTAGTTACCTAACACCAGAGTTGGTCAATAGGCCAGTTTCTTCCTGATGAATATAGATATATGAAGAGCCGAGGTGGCGCAGCGGTTAGAGGCAGGTACTGCAGGCCACTTTAGCTGACACTGATCCGCAGGTCAGCGGTTCAAATCTCACCGGCTCAAGGTTGACTCAGCCTTCCATCCTTCCGAGGTGGGTAAAATGAGGACCCAGATTCTTGGGGGCAATATAAATATACATTGCTTACTGGTGTAAACCGCTTAGAGAGTGCTTGCACTGTGAGGCGGTATATAAATCTCACAAAATAAATAAATGAATAATCCCTTTTGCTTTGTGTATGAAGTACTCTGGAACACTTTGATCACATAATATAAAAATCACAGATTCTCTCTCTCTCTCTCTGTCTCTCTCTCATTTTGGGTGCGCGCCTTACATGGGCAAGCAAGAGCAACAGTCATCACCTTTCCCCATTAACGAAATGAGCAGCCTAATTACTGTGTGTCTTGTATTGTAAGAATTAATGTTTGTAAACTTAATTCAAGAGGCTTAGATTAAAGATGCTGTACAAGTGGAAAGAATTATTCTTGAAAATGAGGAGTTGGGCCTCTTGGAACAAGGCAAAACATGACAAGCATTCCAACAGTGAAACTGTAATCACTTGAAGTGGCGCATCAGCTGGGCTCTTAGGAATATTAATGGGATTCCTTACAGAACAAAAGCAGGCGCTGAATAATGTGCGGCGCCTTGGTTTCGCATTGTGGAATGAACTGGCGCTGCCTTCAGGACATTTGTTTTTCTATGCATCCATATGTTGGCGTTCAGTGTGGTTCAAAATGGTCTCTGTGAGAGGGACAGCGCATAAATTGGATGGGTGGATGGATGGATGGATGGATGGATAGATGAAAATCTTGCGAGGGGACGCGCGTGCGTGCGAGATTTCAGCGCGATTTTGCTTTTGCGCATGCGGGGAAGCAAAATCTCGCCGAAATCTCACGTGCACATGCGTCCCCTTGTGAGATTTCGGCGCGATTTTGCTTCCGCGCATGCGCAGAAGCAAAATCGTCCAAACATTAATGAAAAAAATTGGCGACGTGCACGGTGAACCGGCAGAGAGGGCTCCGGAGTGGTCGCACGCAAATTGCACAATCGGCCGCTCCCTACCGGAGCTGTGCACTGGGCAGCTCCGGCAGGAACCCACCTCTGATATATATGTAAGATAGATACTGTAGATCAGTGGTTCCCAACCTTTTTGTGATCGAGTACCACTTGGAGGTCCCGTACAGTCGCCGCGTACCACCTGGTTCCAGAGAAACTAAATTCGATCAGATATCACTTTATTTCCATAATTGTACCGTTCCTTTTTTGGCCCCGCGCATCCAGCAACTGGATTCTCGGGCCGCTGGGACCAGGTGGGTGGCGTGTGGCAACAGTTGCAAATCGTTGCCAGATTATCTTGTGTTAGGCAGTAAACATTTTTGTGAAGTAAAAAATAACTAACTAAAAATCGTTCATGACCCCGAAAGTGTTCGCGTACCACCTGGAAGGCCCTCGCGTACCACTAGTGGTACACGTACCACAGGTTGGGAACCACTGCTGTAGATGATAGATGGTAGATAGATAGACAGACAACAAACAGATAGATAGATAGACACAGACAGATAAATACAGATACAGATACAGATACACACACACACACACACACACACACACACACACACACACACACATTTTCCACAGGTCCTTCCCACTAGCTGCAAGCAGAGGCTTTCTCTTGGCCTTTTGCACATGCTCAGAAGCCCTAATCTTACAGCACCATCTGAAACCAATACATCACCTTGACTTTTTCCAAAGGCTTTTGTTGAGTTTTGGTTAACCTTCAGCTCAAAGGCATCATAACTCCCAATGCAGTCGAGTTAGAAGTCCAAATTTTTATTGTCGGCATCTGAAGTTTTTTTTCATTTGGAAAAATTGCGTCTGAATCATTGTGCAGGTGACATTTCCATTTTTCTCCAGGATATTAGTGTCAAATCGCTAAATTTCTTCCTTCTTCTTCTTTTTTTTTAATAGGCCAAATCTGTCATCGGAGTTGGGCTGGGCATCGCGGCCGTTGCTTTTGGAGGTTCGTATATACACTCTTCAGAATAAAATGCCGTATGTTAACGTAATGCAATTTATTAAAGGCGGGGGGGGGGGGGAATCAGGAATGCTACCTTTTTATATCCAGTGATATAATCCATCAGTATGTAAAAAAGTAAACTTTCCTTTGAGTTGACACTTTTGTTTCTGGGGGCTGTACTGAGTGGCCTGCTGATTTGATGTAATCGGGGACAACTTTAGTTTTGAATAATTTGTTGATTGCTGGGGGGATTTTAAATCCTCCCAAGTCACAGCCTCCTGTACAGTATTGTTTATTTATTTATTTATTTATTTATTTATTTATTTGTGAGATTTATATACCGCCTCAAAGTGCAAGCACTCTCTAAGCGGTTTACACCAGTAAGCAATGTATATTTATATTGCCCCCAACAATCTGGGTCCTCATTTTACCTACCTCGGAAGGATGGAAGGCTGAGTCAACCTTGAGCCGGTGAGATTTGAACCGCTGACCTGCGGATCACAGTCAGCTAAAGTAGCCTGCAGTACTGCCTCTAACCGCTGCGCCACCTCGGCTCATATTGTTTGGCAATAAATTGAAAAAACTAAACTAAACCATTCCCGAATTGACCCAATGAACCTGTTCCTATCTGGGCCTTGACCTAAATATAGGCAGCCTTCGACATTCGGCTATAATTGAGCCCACAATTCCTGTTGCAAGACTTTATTGCCATATTTCTTAAGTGAATCGCTGCCATTGTTAAGTTAGTTGGTTGGTTGGTTGATTCGTTGAGCGAATCCGGCTTCCCCGTTGACTTGGTTCGTCAGAACTTTGCAAAAGGGGATCACCCAGCTGCTGTGGCCTAGAGGTGGAGCTCTTGCCTCACAATCAGGAGGTTGTGAGTTCGATCCTAGGTAGAGGCAGATGTAGGGTCTCCTGCTTGGGCAGGGGGTTGGACTAGATGACCTGCAGGGTCCCTTCCAACTCTGTTAATCTGTTAAGACGTGACCCCGGGAGACCGCAACCGTCATAAATGCGAGTCAGGTTCCCAAGCGGTTGAATTTTGATCGCCTGACCACGGTGGGCGTCACAACGGTCACGAGTGTGAAAAACAGTCAGAAGTCCCTTTTTTCCGGTGCCGTCGTAACTTCGAACGGTCACTAAACGAACTGTTGTAAAAACCTGAGATTCCTGCCCTAATTTTTTTCCTGAAATAAGTTAATACACAACGTTTGCTTTCTCTGAAGTTCATTGAAGAGATGGATTTGGAAGAAAGAGAGCCAGACGTTAAAAAGAGTTTAACATCAACGTAATATTTTTGTGACGAGCAAGTATTTTCTGAAAAAGAGATATTTTCCCCCCCCTATAACGCTGTAAAAATGAAGACCGATTTCACCTGCCATTTTTTCCTCCTGCTGGACTGGGCCGGCCTCCAAACCCAGCCACCGGGGAAATAGTCTAAATCAAAAAAAAGGGCAACCGCTAATAAAATGGGGGAAAAAAGATAATTAAATACTCGGTATTCTGGCCGAAAGTGCTAGTGCTGCATATACTTCTATAGCAGATATACAGATGTTAATTCGCCTTTGGTTTCAATATTTTATAGGTCGTTATGCATTCCAGCTCTGGAAACCTTTAGAAGAAATCTTCTCCCAGGTAGCCAGGAACATTTCAGCCACTGTAAGTTGAAAGCTTAGATCGTCTTTCGTAACGTTAGAAGCGGGGAAAACACGTCTTCATAGAGTTGGAATTGGGTCTGTCTAGTCTGATGAAAAGAAGGACTAGGGATGAAATGATATCAGACTTCCAATACTTGAAGGGCTGCCACAAAGAAGAGGGAGTCAAGCTATTCTCCAAAGCACCTGAGGGCAGGACAAGAAGCAACGGATGGAAACTAATGAAAGAAAAGAAGCAACCTAGAACTCAGGAGAAATTTCCTGACAGTGAGAACAATTAACCAGTGGAACACTTTGCCACCAGAAGTTGTGGGTGCTCCAACACTGGAGGTTTTTAAGAAGAGATTGGATAACTATTTGTCTGAAATGGTATAAAGGTTTCCTGCCTAAGCTGGGGGTTGGACTAGAAAACCTTCGAGGTCCCTTCCAACTTCTATTCTATTCTATTCTATTCTATTCTATTCTATTCTATTCTATTCTATTCTATTCTATTCTATTCTATTCTATTCTATTCTATTCTATTCTATATTCTACTCTACTCTTCTATTGTATTCTATATTCTATTGTATTCTATATTCTATATTCTACTCTATTCTGTATTCTATTCTATTCTACTCTACTCTACTCTACTCTAGTGCAGAGCTTCATAGATACATACATACAGGTAGTATACAGATATATGGTATATACAGGTAGTCCTTGAGTTATAACAGTTCATTTAGTGACCTATAGTTATAGCTATAGCTACACACACACACATTCATATACATACATGTACACAGAGAGAGAGAGAGAGAGAGAGAGAGAGAGAGGGAGGGAGAGAGAGAGAGAGAGAGAGAGAGAGAGAGAGAGAGAGAGAGAGAGAGAGAGAGAGAGAGAGAGAGAGAGAGAGAGAGAGAGAGAGAGATACATATTGTCTATATATCTGGTAGGATCTGCTTGCTGTTCAACTTACTCCCTTTGGAGGAGGTGGGGAGGGTGCGAAAAGCGAGGCCGGCCTCTCCTGCTGGCTCTGGTGTGAGACAGAAGCTCCCCAGCTCCATCTATTATTAAAATCCTATTTGTCTCTGACCTAAATCCGCCCGTTCGTCTCTTTGTGTCTGCCTAATCTCCCTCCGCTCGGCTGGCCTGCTCCTTTCCTTTTATTCCTCTCTTCTTCCATTCGCTCCACTCCCACTCCCCAGCTTTTATATACACACATTTATATATATATATATATATATATATATATATATATATATATATATATATATATATATATATATATATATATATATATATATATATATATATATATATATATATAAACAACAATAACAGCACCACACCCTTCTATTATCTATCCCTTGCCTACTTCTGTTTTGAATGAGTGGGTCTGACCGAGAGTTTAGCAACCCCGAGTGTGGATTTGATGGAACACTGCCTATTTTTACCTCCCACTCGATTCTGTAGGCGGTAGCCGTAGCTCTCAAAAGCGTTAAAACTAAAATTAGCTTCTTATTATATTAGTAAATGCGAAGGTGCTCAGAGGGATGGTTGATGTTGTGGCCTATCGGCCGCCGTCCCCTCCAGCAGCCGACTCAGAGGAGGAGGAGGAGGCGTGGGAGTAAGGTCAGCATCAAGGCAACCTGAGAGCTCCGAGGGGGAAGAGGGAATGGAGCTGGCAAAGAGAGAGAGAGAGAGAGAGACAGAGGCAGAGCCTGGGGTGTTCGTCAGTCCTCAGATGGAGAGTCAACAGCCCCCAGGTCTGGAGATGGCTGATGAGGAAGAGGAGGAACAGCTGGGTCCAGTGCCTGACATGCGGATGTGCAGAAGGCAGAGGAGAGGAGAGCAGTGGAAATCTATGGGCCGGTCCTTGGGACAGAAGAACCACCGCTGCTAGCGAAGCCCCACCCAGCTCTGGGGATAAAAGGCAGGGGGCGGAGATGAATAGATGTGGCAGACAACTATTCATCTCCCAGCCGGACAGACATGTTAGCCTGCGGTGAGAGAGAAACTTTTTGCCAGGCTGCTGGTGCTCCTGATAAAGGAATCTTTGAGTTCACTTCAGAGGGTTTGTCGTGTTCAGGGAGCTGGGTCAGAACTGTTGAGAAGCAGCAAGCAGTTCACAGTGTGACTTTGACTGAGAAGATAAATGAGGGTGGAGATTCCTTCTCTGAGCTTGTGTGTCGGTTTCCGAACATTTCGTTACCAGGCTAGGTAACATCTTCAGCAGAGTTTAAGCGGTGACAGTATTCCTCTGTTTATAAGGGCTTTGTGTGGTCAGTAGGTCTTGTGATGGGGAGGTCACGTCAGGTGAGGGTCTTGAGATGGGCCTTGAGATGGGTCAGGTGTGGGTCACGTCAGGTATGGGTCTTGTGATGGGGAGGTCATCTCAGGTGAAGGCCTTGTGATGGGTCTTGAGAGGGTCAGGTGTGGGTTGCATCACATGAGGGTCTTGAGATGGGTCTTGAGGTGGGTCAGCTGTGGGTCACATCAGGTATGGGTCTTGTGATGGGGAGGTCATCTCAGGTGAAGGTCTTGTGATGGGTCAGGTGATGGGTCAGGTGTGGAGCATGTCAGGTGAGGGTCTTGAGGTGGGTCAGATGCAGGTCACATCACGAGAGTCTTGTGATGGGTCCTGAGATGGGTCAGGTGTGGGTTGCATCAAGCGAGGGTCTTGAGATGGGTCAGGTGGGGTCACAACGTTTCACTTATAACAGAATTGTAAGGGACCTTGGAGGTCTTCTAGTCCAACCCCCTGCTCAAAAGCAGGAGACCCTACACCAGGGGTAGGCAAAGTTGGCTCTTCTATGACTTGTGGACTTCAACTCCCAGAATTTCTGAGCCAATCATGCTAGCTTAGGAATTCTGGGAGTTGAAGTCCACGAGTCATAGAAGAGCCAACTTTGCCTACCCCTGCCCTACACCATTCTGGACCAATGGCTGTCCAAACTCTTCTTAAAAACCTCCAGTGTTGGAGCACCCATAATTTGTCCCACTGGTTAATTGTCCTCACTGTCAGGAAATTCCTCCTTAATCCCAGTTTGCTTCTCTTCTTGATCAGTTTCCATCCATGGCTTCTTGTCCTGCCTTCAGGTGCTGTGGAGAATAAGTTGACCCCTCCTCCTCTTTGTGGCAGTCTCCTTAGCTGGCTTTATTTATTTAGCTTGTTTTATTATTTCGCTTACTTTGCAGCTTCTCATTATTAGTCCTCAACCCCAAAGGTAGTTTGGACAGATGTCAGTCTTGCAGCTCTCACTGTTATTAATTCTAGGCCACAAAATCAAGTTTACCCAACCGGCTTCCTGTTCTTAAACTTATGAATGGCCGGAGGCCGGCCGACCCTCAGAGTTCACTTTTGCTAGACACGGAGCCAAAAAAAAAAAAAAAGTAAGGAGAAAGTAACTTGGGATTTGTCAAATTAGCATTTTCTTTGATGGACACTAATTTGGAGAAACCCTTATCCAAGCAGCTTAGATTTCTTGCTTTGAAAGAAGCCCAATGCACCCATCTGTGAGCTTTTTAAAAATTAAAGAAAGATTTCTCTTGGTTTTGCCCGAGGCAGGTATAACATCCTCGGGTATTCTGGGTGTCAGCAGGAAAAAAAAACACAGTGAACAGCCCCCCCCCCTTTTTTTTATGGTACTGTAATTCTTTGTTTTTTTTTTTAAGGTGGGACAAGGCCCATGGATCTTGTCTCTCCAAATGGCTAAAATTTGGAATCAATTGTAAAGAAGCCGGTGTTTATTCCTAAGTCAAACTAATTTACGGCTAAATTTAAAAAAAAGACGGTTGCAGATTCATAAATAACATGTTTTCCTCCCTTGAAAATACAGGTAGTCCCCGACTTACAACAGTTCGTTTAGTGACCTCTCGAGGTTACTACGGCACTGAAAATAAAGAGACTTAGAATCGATTTGCGATGGCGGCCACGATCGATGGATTACGATCGATTGTCACACTTATGGCCGTTGCAGCATTCACGTGATCCAAATTCCGAGGCTTGGCAACTGACTAGTATTTATGACAGTTGCAGAGTCCCAGGATTGTGTGATCACATTTTGCAACCTTCAGCAGATGGACCGCTGAATCCGGTCCTGATGGGTTTGTTCTCCTATGTTGCGCCACGCGTTTATGAAGTGGCTGTTTTGTTTCCCCAATGTACAGATCTGCATAGACAACATCTATGGGGATTCTTAGTCATCCAGGTCACGATTGTCCCAAAGGTGCTTTTTTTCAAGAAGCAACTTGTCACGATGTGAACATTGCCAGTTGAGCACCTCTGCAATATTTCTAGGTTTATTGTATTTTCTAATCAAGCAGACATGTGATATGTTTTACTGCGCATGTGTGCATTCCAGGAGTTTGTCTCCTCCTATTTTTTTCTTCTCCTGGAGCCTCGCCCCAGGCAGACGTGAATTCTTAGCTGAGAAAATGTAGCTTAATAATGTTTATATTCTTTTGTTACTTTTGTACTGAAATAAATATTTTGTTAATTAGAATTGAATCCCAGTTTTATTTTCTAAGTAAGAATGACTTCGAAGAAGCAAGATCCAATATCATCTCTTTGATAGGAAAATTCCTATCCGTCACAACTGGACTTTTCTAGTTTTTCTTTGAAGAAGTTTCGCTTCTCGTCCAAGGAGCTTCTTCAGCTCTGACTGGATGGCGGGGAATGGAAGGATTTATACTCCTTGCAGACAGCTGGTCATTTGCATCCTTTTAGAGAGTCATTGAGGCCACTTGGAGGTTTATTCTGGGTCCTCAGGGTCACCTGAATTGTACAAATGGGTGTGGAACTGCTGAAAGGACTGTGCTGTAGACTGGAGATGGATTATGTCGTACCCCTCCCCCTCTATTGAAAGAGGGCTGTTCAATTTTGACCTAGATGGCCTCTTTGATCCCTCTTTCAGGCAAGCGGCTCTCTCTGTCCAAAATGTGGACTTTGCTGTCTTCAAAAGAGTGGCCATTGTCTTTCAAATGCAGATGGACCGCTGAATCTAGTCCTGATGGGTTTGTTCTCCTATGTCAGTGATGGCGAACCTATGGCACGCGTGCCACAGGTGGCACGCGGAGCCATATCTGCCGGCACACGAGCCGTTGCCCTAGCTCAGCTCCAACGTGCATGTGCACTCCGGCCATCTGATTTTCGGCTTGCACAGAGGCTCTGGGAGGGTGTTTTCAGCTTCCGGAGGGCCTCCGGTGGGCGGGAGAGGGCATTTTCACCCTCCCCAAACTCCAGGGAAGCCTCTGGAGCCTGGGGAGGATGAAAAATGGGCCTACTAGGCCCACCAGAAGTTGGGAAATGGGCCGTTTCTGGCCTCCAGAGGGCCTCCAGGGTGGTGGGGGAGGCCATTTTCACCCTCCCCAGGGATTGAATTATGGGTGTGGGCACTCGCGCATGCGCGATAGCACGTGCGCACGTACTTTCGGCACCCGAGGAAAAAAAGGTTCGCCATCACTGTCCTATGTTGTGCCATGCGCTTGGGAAGTGACTGTTTTGTTTCCCCAATGTACAGATCTGCATAGACAACATCTATGGAGATTCTCAGTCATCCAGATCACGATTGTCCCAAAGGTGTTTTTTTTCAAGAGGCAACTGGACTTTCTGGTTGTTCTTTGAAGACGTTTCGCTTCTCATCCAAGAAGCTTCTTCAGTTCTGACTGGATGGTGGAGGATGGAAGGATTGTTTCCATACAATCATACAATCATTCATTTAGTGACTGTTTGACTTATGAGCATTTTTCTCACGACCGTTGCAGCATCCCCTTGGTCACGTGATCAAAATTCAGATGCTTGGCAACTGACTCATGGTTATGACGGTCACAGTGTCCCACGTGATCCCCTTTTGCGACCTTCTGACGAGTCAGTGGTGAAGCCAGATTCACTTAACGACCGTGTGACTAACTTAATAACTGCAGTGATTCACTTAATGGTGGCAAGAAAGGCCCTAAAATAAAAGGGGCAAAACTCATATGTCTCACTTAGCGACATAAAATTTGGGCTCCATTCTGGTCATAAGTCAAGGACTACCCGGGTATATTGCCCATTTATTTCTGTTTCTATTCTTTGCTTCTTTTTGTAGTGAGTCATTTACAACTTACAGGTAGTCCTTGAGTTACAACCACAATGGAGCCCAAATTTTCTGTTATTAAGTGAGACATTTGTTAAGTGAGTTTTGTCCCATTTTATGACCTCTCTTGCCGCAGTTATTAAGCGAATCACTGAAGTTGCTAAATGAGTAACACAGTCGTTAAGTGAATCGGGGTTCCCCATTGACTTTGCTTGTCAGAAAGTCGCAAAAGGGGATCACGTGACCCTGGGACTCTGCGACCGTCATAAATACGAGTCAGTTGCCAAGACTCCGGATTTTGATCACATGACCCTAAGGATGCGTCAACGGTCATTAAGTATGAAAAATGGCCGTAAGTCCTCTTTTTCCGTGCCGTTGTAACTTTGAACGGTCACTAAGTGAACTGTTGTAAGTCGAGGGCTACCTGCACAGTGAAACCCAGAGGGTTTTGGGTGAGAAGGACGACATCTCAGCACAGACTTCACCTTCTGCGTAATTCCCTAATTATTGTTGTTAACTTCATTTGTGGCCATTTACACTACTCCCGCAATTGCGTAATTTCACAAATGAACAAAGGGACACCAGTGACTAAATTGCATCAATTACCGCATAATGTAAATTAAGTTAATTATGTAAAAAAAAAATCTCATTTCGTGGGTATTCATGGACACCTTTTTCTCCTAAGCGCTTGGTAAAAATTGGGGTTTTATCATATAAGAGACTCTATAGCAGTGATGGTGAACCTTTATTGGTTTGCGTGCCAAAAGGGGGGGAGTGCAGGGGGGTCACGCACGCGTGTGCCCACACCCATAATTCTATGTGGGGCGCCCCGCGCATGCGTGGGTGCCCCCCCCCCCGCTCGTGGCACGCAATGGCACGCCCGTTTTTCTCTCTCCCCAGGCTCCAGAGCCTTTCTAGGAGCCTGGGGAGAGGGGAAAATGGCTTTCCCTACCCCCCTGGAGGTCCTCCGGAGGCTGAAAACATTCCGTTTGCCGACTTCCGGTTGGACCGGAAGTCCTGTTTTTTTGCTCTCCCCAGGCTTCAGAGCCTTTCTAGGAGCCTGGGGAGGGTGAAACTGGCCTTCCCTACCCCCCCGGAGGCCCTCCGGAGGCCTGAAATGGCCCATTTCAAGTTGGGAAAGCCGGACCTGATATGCCCACCGATATGGCTCCGCATGCCACTTGTGGCACGCGTGCCATAGGTTTGCCATCAGGGCTCTATAGTCTTTTCCCCACCAGCCAAGAAGTGGGGGAAAAAGGGGGAAAAGAACATTTCCCTTTTACTCTTTGATTCCTGAATGGTGTTTCCCCAAATTTGAACGGGCCCAGCGAGAACTTTGAAGTCACTCATTGAAGGAATAAAAAGGCTTCTCTTCCAGTTGGATATAGGAGAATAAGAATAAGAATAGAATATAGAAAATGAATGGAATGGAATAGAATAGAACATAATGGAATATTTTATTGTCTCTGCTAGTTTTACAGGGGTGAAATCCAGCAGGTTCTGACAGGTTCTGGAGAACCGGTAGCGGAAATTTTGAGTAGTTCGGAGAACCGGCAAATACCACCTCTGGCTGGCTCCAGAGTGGGGCGGGAATGGGGATTTTGCAGTATCCTTCCCCTGCCACGCCCACCAAGCCACGCCCACCAAGCCACGCCCACAGAACCGGTAGTAAAAAAATTGGATTTCATCACTGCTGCTAGATAACCTGTAAAGATAAGATGGGATATAAGTTAAATACACACACACACACACACTTAATGATGAGATTTCCGGTCTCAGTTACAATCTTAAACTAAGCTACAATCCCTGGTGTAGATACTTTAAATAGGATGCTCCCTCCCTCTTTTCCAATACCTGCTGCCATGGTCAAATAAAATATTCTTTTGTGGTTATTGTGTTTGTGCCTCTCTTTGCCGAAGGCAGACGGCAGGATGCGAACTTTAGTCTACGTTGTTTTGGTGGTGGTGTTATTTTTTAAACTATTTATCAGCTACCAGCTTGGAGATTGAGGACACAGTGCTCCAGGTAAAGTTATTTAATTTTTATCTCGGCTGCTTTTTCCAAATATAAATCCAACCCACCCACCCCCGGTCTAGGCTTCCTGCTTCTTTCTACAGAACGTGGTGGTTTCTGATTATTATTCTGGAACCGTCATTTCGTTGCTTCGAAGCAGAATTCTGTCCATTGGATGGTTTTGATGCTCTTGGGCTCCCTCTAAAATTCCCCTTTTGTTTTGTTCACAGACCGTTTCTTCGTATTACAAAGGCGGATTCGAATCGAAAATGAATGTTCGGGAAGCTAGTCTTATTTTAGGCATAAGGTAAGCCTTTTGTCTTTTTTAAAAAAAATAAACGATTTTTATTAGTTTATGTTATACAAAAAATACAAAAGCAAATAGTAGGAAAAATAGGGAAGGGGAAAGTGTGGAAAAAAAGGGGAAAAAAGAAAGAAAAGGTGTTGGCTTCCGACACCCTTTGGTGCAGTAGAATAAGATAATAACATCCAACCTCAACTTTTTACTTTTACATAATAGCTTAAACCAGCCATTTTTAGAACCATAAATCTATCTAATCGGTCAAACCCAAAATCAAAGTTTCATTTTTTCCCCACCTCGAGCACAAAGTCCAGAAGCGGTTTCCAAGTAGGAATAAAAGTATTTGTATTTTTTTTCTTCAATCAAAACAGTCCATTTAGCCATCTCTGCCAACTCCATCAACTTTTGCAGCCCTTCGTCCATTGTGGGGATCAAAGTGCCCTTCCGTTTTTGTGCATAAAGTAATCTTGCTACCATCTACATACAGTATATAACATCAAAGTTCAAAAAAAATTTCCAAGTCTTTTAGAGTAGAGTAGAGTAGAGTAGAGTAGAGTAGAGTAGAGTAGAGTAGAGTAGAGTAGAGTAGAATATTGGAATAAAGAATGGAATGGAATGGAATGGAATGGAATAGAATGCAGAATGCAGAATGCAGAATGGAATAGCATGCAGAAGAATGGAATGGAATAGGAATAGGAATAAGAATAGAATAACTTTATTGTCACTTTCAATGTACACTAATTGGCATACATTAAAAATGAAATGTCAGTGCATACCGCTCTTAAAGAGTCACCATCTCCAATTTTACACTGCATAAACATGGCAAGATAAATAAATAAATAAATAATAAATAAATAAATAAATAAATATGTATATACCCACATATATTATATTTTTTCATTAAGCCCTTTTCTCTTTATGTTCACTTTAAGAATTTTCTGTGTTAGGGTATGAACCCTAAACTCCAACGTTTCTTTGCTTTAACACCCATCCACCATAAAATGATAAAAGGTGCCTTCTTTTACATTTGCATTTCCAACATTTCATGTGAAATACCTTTATACATTCTTGACAACTTGTCTGGAGTTAAATACCAAAAAGGTAAGCCTTTTGCCTTGAAAAGAAGATTTATCTGAAAGAGAGAACGGTGTGGAATTTTATTCCGGCAGAACTTTCTGCTCGACAGCTCTAGGGCATTTGAAAAATAAATGCCATTTTATAGCTGCCCTCCTGCACTTTGGAAATCCAGTTAAGCTTGTGTCTTTTTATACGGTGTCTTTTGAATCCGTTATTCAAGATATGCTACAAAATAAAACAATAGCATGAAAACAGGAGAAGAGGAAAGGGA
>JALIGW010000021.1:13527053-13554553 GCA_023053685.1 Diadophis punctatus similis
GTTTAGGCAACTGAATGGAGCTAGCAGAGTGTTTACTGGCCGGATGCCCTTCCTGTTGCCAATGCGGAGTTATATTCAGCAGATACATTCTCATCGTGCCCAGAGAGAGAAATATCTGCCTCTAACCTAGGATTGAACTCACAGCCTCTGATTGTGAGGCGAGAGCTCCACCTCTAGGCCACCGCACCACTCCTTGTGTGTGTGTGTGTGCGTGTGTGTATGTACATACACAATTATATATATATACAACCACAATTGAGCACAAAATTTCTGTTGCTAAATGAGACATTTGTTAAGTGAGTCTTGCCCCATTTTACGGCCTTTCTTATCACAGTCGTTAAGTGAATCGCTGCAGTTGATAAGTCAGCAACCTGGTTGTTAAGTGAATCTTGCCTTCCCCATTGACATTGCTTGTCAGAAGGTCGCAAAAGGGGATCACGTGACCCCGGGACACTGCAATCACTTAACGGCCGTGTGACTAACTTAACAACTGCAGTGATTCGCTTAAGAAATGTGGGAAGAAAAGTTGTAAAAACAGGACCAAACTCCCTTGACAAATGTCTCACTTAGCAACACAAATTCTGGGCTGAATTGTGGTCGTAAGGCGAGGACTACCTGTATATAAAATCTCTTTCCCACAACTAATGACCTAGTATTATTAGGTTAGGTTCCAGCGTCTGATTTCTTTCTTTTTTTCCTCCTCAGGTGGATCACCGTACCTGGCAACCAAAATCAACGAAGCCAAGGATCTGCTGGAATCAAGCAGGAAAAATTGAGACATTTTCACCGCACCTCAGAAACTTTTTAGAGGCCACATAAAAACTTCTTGCTTTCCCATTTGTAGGGGAACTGCAGCACAGAAACCAAACTTTGGGCTTGTTAATAAAGTTTCAGCAGATTTGAAGATGCCGTTTGTGGGAGTTCATACTCAAATCCGGGCTCCACGCTTCAAATCTCATTTATGGCCTCAGGGGGATATTATCTTGGAAGTGTAAGACCGCGATGCAGAAAAGTTAGGGTTGATATTCTCTTTTAATACGTCAAATCCAGGTTTTTAGCTTTTCGTCAGCAAAAAAAAAAGCCTTTTGTTTCCTTTGGAAAACCAGAAGAGTTGTAGATTATAATGATTCATCATAATCTTTTAATGACCCCATAATCCCTTGCAGGGTGGAGTCTGGGCAAGTGAATGGAGCTAGCAGAGTGTTTACTGGCCGGATGCTCTTCCTGTTGCCAATTCGGAGTTTTGTTCAGCAGATATATTATCATCGTGCCCAGAGAGAGAAATGTCTGTCTCTACCTAGGATCGAACTCACAGCCTCCTGATTGTGAGGTGAGAGCTCCGCCTCTAGGCCACTGCGGCACTCTGTAGATTATAATGATTATACTGTCCAAATTCGAACTCCCAGTCCACCATGAAAATTATGAAATGGATGCTTTAGACCTGTGAATTTTTCCCCATCTCACTCTTAGAGAAGTGAGCAGCTCCTCCTTTACCTAAGTTACCTGTCTTATTTTTATATATATATTTGTGAGATGTTTTTGACAACATCCATACGCTCCCCAGTGACTTTTTTCCGGTGGCACGTTTTTGGTCTCGGTCCCGAGGTCTTAACTTGGATAAAAGGTGTCCTCCCCTCAGCGAAGGGTACAAATTTGACATGTTCAATGAAAAGGTTTGATTGACTTTCACTAATGAGGCAGGTGTAACCTGGAAAAAACCATTCTGTTATCTCTGTGCAATCTGCCTTCCTTCCCCCTTAGCAAAATTGCTCTAGTAAGCCATGAAAATATTTATTTTCTCTTGATTGTGCGAGACGACGCGAGCTGCAAATTCCCCGTTGAATCCTTGCTCGTGTTGAGGGAAACGGTGCGTCAAAAGCTGAGGTAAAAATGGAAACAAACGTAAATAAGAATTGTTGCCGTTCGGACATTCCTCTTTGTGATCTAAATGACCTTCTGTTACACTCTGAATATATATTTGCCTCTTTGTTTCCAACTGAATTTATTATGCCTATTTTGTGCGAGGTATATTTCATTCTTCCGCTTCAAGGTTGTGGAAGGACCTTGTGTTTTTCAGCTCTGCTTAGTGTATAAATTAGGTCCCTGTTTAAATTAGGACAAGCTTTAAAGGATCTCCAGGTACTTTCCAAAGGTGATTTAATTAGTTTTAACCTCTCGCCACACGAGTTGTGAGAAGGAGTCCCAACCCTAAAAGCAAAGGCGATTTTTTTTGCACGAGGTTTTGAAAATAAGAAACGGCCAAAGCAAAGCAAGGAATGGTGGCATTAATTTAGAGCGTTAATGTCATTTGACGACAGAAAGATACCTGCTGTACTAAAAGTATATTCGGCCTTTCAGCCATAATCGATGACCAAGGTTGTTTCCTAACAGTCAAGGATGAAAAAAAAAGAGGAAAATTAAATAAATGCAAAATTTCTACTGAAATAAAAGCAAGTCAGTTGAAGCCGAACAAAATTTGCAATTCCTTTTAATGGCCGTCAAGTGCAGTCAAAATTCCTTTCTTTGCAGAAAGCAAAACATTAAAATTATAGAGCTGGCTTAGAGTGGTAATGTTTGAGAGGCCTCAATTACCTGACAAAGCCAACGTGGGTTGCTTTGAGTTCACGGCATCAAAGTGACACCATGAACTTACATCTGGGAAGCCGTCGTGTTGCTAGTGATGGGGTGGCACATTCCCGTATTTCTGCTAGCTGGACTACTCTGGAAACACAACATTTTGACAGGGGGTGCTTGCGGTGTGCTATTGGAGTTATGATTATGGCAGTGTTGTTGTATCCGGGCTTGCCGTTGGTGAACTGGAAAAGAACTCCTGATCGCGAGATTTGGTGTCTGGTAAAATACAGGTGAGATCTCAAGGTGTCTTGACTTGGCAAATAATATCAAAAGATGCCCAGAAATGGGTTTGGGTTTTTTTTCTTTAATCAAGGCAACAGAACAGTTGCCTTGATTAAAAAAATAGTTCAGCTTCATCCAGAAATACATGCCATTAAAGTGTCCTTTTATGCAATACAATTTTGTAGTTTATGCAGATGGAATCTGGGTCTTTATTATATTGGGAGTGAAGTTCCTTTACTAGCCATTCGTGCATTGACTCTGGCAAAACATGCGTATCAGCCTGGAGACATTTAATTTAATTTAATTTAATTTAATTTAACGTTCTTATAGGCCGCCCTACTCCCGTGGGACTCATGATGGATGGATGGATGGATGGATGATAGAGATAGAATAGATGATAGAGGGATAGAAAAATAGATGAGAGGGATAGATAAAGACAGACAGATATATATTGATCATGGATGGATGGATAGATAGATAATAACTAGATAGATATAGAATAGATGATAGAGGGATAGAGAAATAGACAAGAGGGATAGATAAAGACAGACAGACAGATCTACATTGATAATAGAGGGATAGATAGATCCAGATAGTAAGACATGATAGAGGGATAGAGAAATAGATGAGAGGGATAGAGAGATAAAGACAGACAGACATATAGATAAATGATGATAGATAGGATAGACAGAAGAAAAGATGGAAGACAGATAATAGGTAGGTAGGTGATAGATTAGATAGATAGATAGATAGATAGATAGATAGATAGATAGATAGATAGATAGATAGATAGATAGATAGATAGATAGATAGATAGATAGATAGAAGAGATAGATTGCTTTATGCCTGATATTAACTTCTTTCTCCTCTGATCTTCACAATGAAGATGGTCCTCTGAGCTCCTCTTATTTCAGGATTATTGTGACCATGGGGTCCTCCCACCACATCAAAATACTTAACAGGGTTGCTTAAAATCCAGAATTACTCCACTCAAAACGTCTGAAAATTTCCTCTTACCCAGTCTGAATATTGCCCTCAAGCGGTGTGGAATGGAAATGAAAATAGACAACCAGATGAGCGATATCTTCAGCCCTTGCAATTGATTCTTTAAAATCTAGACCATAGGTCTCCAAACCTGGCAACTTTGAGACCTGTGGACTTCAACTCCCAGAATTCCCCAGCCGGCTAAAGGATTCTGGGAGTTGGAAGTCCACACAACTTAAAAGCTGCCAATTTTGGAGACCCCTGACCTAGCATAGTAATCATGGCTGGCTGGCTTTTGAAGAAAACCCGAGCAGAGGAAAGACTGATTTGTGGATGGAGACTGAAGAGAGGCGATTATGGAAACCCATTTCCCTCCAGAGAACGGTCGAGCTATAGTTATTTCTCAATACTTTTGCAAAGTGAAGAAAAAAACGTTCAACTATTTGTCTGGGAGTGAGATACACAACAGAATTCTGCTGGTTGATCAGTAAACTGCTGGTTGGTGTAAATTGCTTTGGGGGACAAATCAATCCAGTAAGTGAGGTGTGAAAAATTTGAGTCTTAAGGTTATAGACTGCGGTTCACATCCTTTCAGTTAAATGATGCAATACTGCGTTTTTCCTTCAGGCACAATTCCAGATAAATTTGTTCTAGAGACATTTCTTACAGAAAAATATGACTTAATTGGTGAACATGTTTCTATTGATTTCCTTAGTTTCCTGGGTACAAGTTGGGATGCATCCCATCTTACCTACTGGCAATGCCATTCAATCAAGGATCTACCAGACCGACCAACCATATCCCAAAATCCAGAACGAGCCAATAAGTTAAAATCCTGAGCCACCTTAGGAATACCCAAGCATGCTAAATTGGGTTAAATTTAATTTCTGTCTTTGGACAACATAAGGCTTCCTTCCTTCCTTCCTTCCTTCCTTCCTTCCTTCCTTCCTTCCTTCCTTCCTTCCTTCCTTCCTTCCTTCCTTCCTTCTTTCCTTCTTTTCTTCATTTTTCTTTCTTTCTCTGATATGAATTTTTATTTATTTCCAAGATTAAAATATAATGTTCCTTCTTTCCTTCCTTCCTTCCTTCTTTCCTTCCTTCCTTCCTTCCTTCCTTCCTTCCTTCCTTCCTTCCTTCCTTCCTTCCTTCCTTCTTTATTCTTTTTACTAATAAGGCCATAATAAAGATTAAATACTCACTGGAGAAGAGCTGGGAACGATTGTGGGCAAAAGAAGAAGGGGACGACAGAGAATGAGGTGGCTGGATGGAGTCACTGAAGAAGTCGGTGTGAGCTTAAATGGAGTCCAGGGGATGGTAGAGGATAGGAAGGCCTGGAGGAACGTTGTCCATGGGGTCGCGATGGGTCGGACACTCACTTTGCAACTAACAACAAAGATTAAATAATAGTTTAGAAGTCAGTTAATGATTATTGTAAATGTGCTTGGCTGTTAAAATGAAAAATCTTTATTTTCAATGTGAATATTATTCTGTTCAAGATACCCTGTTGATACTTCCTCAAGATGTGGGAGCTTCATCCGTGGAAGCTTTCAAGAAGAGACCGGACTGCCATCTGTCAGAAATGGTGTAGGGTCTCCTGCTTGGGCAGAGGGGTTGGACTAGATGACCTACAAGATCCCTTCCAAGATCCCGTCTGTTATTCTATTCTAAGATGGCAATATTTCCAGCCTGCATTTGACATTCACATTTTATACGTGGTTTTGAGCAGCCAAGATTTCTGGGTTGCTCCCAGGAGTGAAAACAAGGAAGAATTTTCCCAGAAGTGTTGTGAAATCTGTTATCCTCTTTAATTTCCTAAGCAGAAAGTAACTAATCTTGATTTCCCAGGTCACCTGGAAAAGAGACGATACAATTTTCTAAGCTGTGCCAAATGCAACTTAATAAGCCAACGAAGCAGGCACTTTTCAAGTTTTCTTACGTCCAGATTCAGGTTGTTGTTGTTTTTTTTTATATCAAGTGATTCACCAGTTGCCAAAGATTTTTGGGTAGCAAGCCACCACTATTCAGAGTGTAGAGATTCAAACACACTCACCACAATTTTCACTGTGGTTTTTCACTGAAAGGAAAAACAGCAGATGTGACCAAGTACCCTTCACACCTAACTAAAGAAACTTCTTGGATGAGAAGCAAAAAGTTTTCAAAAGAAAAAAACAAACCAAGAAAATCCAGTTGCCTTTTGGGCAAAAAAAAAAGCACTTTTGGGTTTCACACCTAATATGTGCCTAATATTTCTGAGTGCGGAAAGACTTGGAAAGTCTTTTGCAAAGTTCCAAGCTTGGATGACTCTTGAATTAGCAAAAATCAACACTATGGCAGGACAATAGGAAATGTGTCTAATTTTTCTCTCACCCCTTTCCCCCCCCCCCCCCGCTGTTCTTTATTTTTAGGGATGGTTGGTTTAGCTACAGATCTCCTGTGGATATCCAGAGAGTTCACTCCGGGGCCGTTTGCAAACATCTTAACAATTTTACCTTCTCTGTGGCTTAATTCACCTTATCTTATCTTAATTCACCTTATGCCAGCGAAGGTTGTGAGAGCCCCAACACTTGCGACCTTCAAGGGGAGACTGGACTGCCATCTGTCTCAAATGGTGTAGGAACTCCTGCTTGAGCAGGGGGTTGGACTAGATGACCTACAAGGTCCCTTCCAACTCTTAACAATAAATCTAAATCTAAATCTGGTGGACGAATGAGCAAAGTTGAGAATTCTAGATGTGACTGATGGCTAAAGGAAAGAGTGGAAGATGAGTGAATCCCTGTAAACGGGCTCTGGTAGAAATCTGTCCACTTCTTCACAAACAGTTGGTTTTGCTCACCATGATATAAAAAAAGATGTTGAGACCCTGGAAAGAGTGCAGAGAAGAGCAACAGCGATGATTAGGGGACTGGAGGCTAAAACATATGAAGAACGGTTGCAGCAACTGGGTATGTCTAGTCTGATGAAAAGAAGGACCAGGGGAGACATGATAGCAAGTGTTCCAATATCTCAGGGGTTGCCACAAAGAAGAGGGAGTCAAGCTATTCTCCAAGGCACCTGAGGGCAGAACAAGAAGCAATGGATGGAAACTTAATCAACCTAGAACTAAGGAGAAACTTCCTAACTGTGAGAACAATCAACCAGTGGAACAGCTTCCCTTCAGGAATTGTGGGTGTTCCATCACTGGAAGTTTTTAAAAAGAGACTGGAGAGCCATTTGTCTGAAATGGTAAAGGATCTGCTGCTTGATGGGGCTGGACTAGATGATCTCCAAGGTCCCTTCCAACTCTGTTCTTCTGTTTATCAGTGGAACGGCTTGCCTCCAGAATAGCAATAGCACTTAGATTTATATACTGCTTCATAGTGCTTTACAGCCCTCTCTAAGTGGTTTACAGAGTTCAGCATATTGCCCCCAACAATCTGGGTCCTCATTTTACCGACCTCAGAAGGATGGAAGGCTGAGTCAACCTTGAGCCTGGTGAGATTTGAACAGCTGAACTGCTGAACTAGCAGTCAGCTGAAGTAGCCTGCAGTAGCTGCACTTTAACCACTGCGCCTCCTCGGCTCATAAGTTGTGGGCGCTCCATCACTGGAGGTTTTTAAGAAGAAACTAGACAGCCCCTTGTCTGAAATGGTAGAGGGTCTCCCGCTTCAGCAGGGGGCTGGACTAGAAGACCTTTCAAGGTCCCTTTCAAGCCTGTAATTCTGTTATTGCCGTTAAGGTGTCTAGTGTGGGTCCAATTTGAAACATAAGGCATCTGGGAGAACAGTAGGGCTTTAAATTTGCCCGCTGTGATCTTTCCATGGTAGTGAAGCGTATTTCTCTTGGAAACAACTGCACACATCTCTACATCTGCTTCTTGCTCTGTATAAATAAGCACACGGATATAAATCCCCATCGCATCGTGCCTTGGGAAGCCTAAACAGCCCCTACATATGGTACATGAGAGCTCACTGGAAAACAAAACGGAAAAATTTTTTTTCCAATGCCAGTTTAAATACAAAAAGTGAGATTTGCTCCAAAACATCTCGGCTGGGAGACCAACCCCAATTTCGTTTCCCTGCACTTAGGAACAGGAGAGTGCATCGACACGTGAAAAGGCCCTGGGAATTACAGGCTGCACATCAGCTGCAAAACAGAACAGCTGGAAGTGCTTTTCACGCTCAGTTGCAACCTGCATTTGCTGAAGGTGTGCAGTGAAGCTTCTCGTCTCCGTATCGTGTTGGTTCAGATCACATGCACTTCTTGGTAAGGTGTAGTAGGCTACAGATGTTTCCACACCTCCCGTCTTGTCTTACGGCTGAATTGGGTTGCAAAACAAAACGTCCAGAAATGTGGTTCTTTGCCCGTAAGGTGCATTCCCATCTGTGTGGGAAGGGTAGGACGAAGAACTGAAGAAACTGCTTGGATGTGTTGGGAGAAATATCCATCTGGTTCGGTTCCAAGCCGGGAGGAAAAACACTGCAAACATGGAGGCTGATTGGAAAAGAGGGTTTAATGATGAAGGGGAACCACCAAGCACATGGTTCTCTGCTGTAGCTGAACACATGGAGTTGAGAGTGATGGGTTTTTATACCTTCTCTTGGGCTTTGAACTTGAGCTTCCTGTTGCTGGGCAATGTATTCTAGTGGCTGTTGTCAGACTCCCATGGTGCCATGTGGGGTCATGTTTGTCTGAGACAAGTTTGGTTGAAGTTTGGAGGATGATGCAATGTCCTTAGGAGATTGCGCAATGTGGTGAGCTCTGCTGCTAGTGGGTTAATCCTATTATGTCCTGAGGGGTCATGTCTGAATCCCTTCACCCTGGAGCTGGAGGTCTTTTGTCTTGTAGATAGGCTGGCCCAGTCTTTCTTAATGGGCACCAAATATCTGCTGAGGGCAGGGAGCTGGAGCTCTGAGTTTCTGTCTCCCTTAAGATTTTTATTTCTCTTTTAGGGGAAATATTTTATCCTGCCTTTTTAAAAACATTTCTCAAAATATTTCATTCTTCTAGGAGGGAGGTAGCTTCCCACAGATGAGAAGTGAAACGTCTTCAAGGAAAAACCAAGAAAGTCCAGTTGCCTCTTGAAAAAGCTCCTTTGGGACAACCATGATCTGGAGGACTGAGAAGCTCCATAGACATGTAGGATGCAGAAGAATGGAGTTGGAAGGGACCTTGGAGATCTTCTAGTCCAACCCCTTGTTCAAGCGGGACAGCCCGTGTTTCTCCACCTTGGCGACTTTAAGACGCACAGATTTTAACTCCCAGAATTCCCCAGACAGCACAGCTTGTTTAAAGTTTCTTTGGAGGTTCTCAGTCTTCCAGGTCATGGTTGTCCCAAAGGTGCTTTTTTCAAGAGGCAACTGGACTTTCTGGTTTTTCTTTGAAGACATTTCGCTTCTCATCCGAGAAGCTTCTTCAGCTCTGAAGCTTCTTGGATGAGTGATCTGTTGGCAGGTTGTTTTTAAGGACAAACTCCGTCCTGACTCTTGACTAAAACTCTGCCACTCTAAGGCAAATTCGAAAGAAAGTTTTAAAGAATAAAAACATTAAATCAGTTTCAGCTTTGGAAGCAGAACTGATAATAAGTATTGGGGAAAAGATTGCTCTAGATCTTCTGGGCTGTGCTCAGAAACAAAAAAATTTTGGAACACAATTCATAAATGGCTATCAGAAATATTAAATGAGATATTAGAATTCACTCCAGAACTATTTCTCCTCGGCATATTTAAAAAAGATTACCATAAAGATATTAAGTATTTAGTCCTCCACATCACAACAGCAGCTAGGATAACCTTCGCACAATTTTGGAAGAATACAGAAATACCTCCAGAAAATATAATAGTTAAAAAAATCTATGAGTGTGCAGAAATGGAAAGATTAACAATGTACTTAAGGGGCCAAAGTGATTCGGATTATTACAATATCTGGGAAAAATGGTACAAATGGATTAAATTAAGAAGGGAAGAAAAGAAACAGTGAAATTATAGATTGTAAAATGTAAATATGTAAATTAAACTATATGTGTAATTAAGATAAGCGATATAGAATCTAACTGTAATAAGGAATATGTGAAAATGAAAATACTGTGTATGATTGTAGAAATGCTTTAGGAAATATGGGAATTGTTATTTTTAAAGAAAAATGTTGAAAATCAATAAAATTTAATTCAAAAAAAAAGATTGCTCTAGATCATCATCATCATCATCATCATCATCATCATCATCATCATCATCATCATAATCTTTTAATGACCCCATAATCCCTTGCAGGCAACTGAATGGAGTTAGCAAGTGTTTTAAGGGCCGGATGCCCTTCCTGTCGCCAATGCGGAGTTTTGTTCAGGAGATATATTCTCCATATGTCCAGAGAGAGAAATATCTGCCTCTAACCTAGGATCGAACTCACAGCCTCCTGATTGTGAGGCGAGAAAAGATTGCTCTAGATAACTGTTTAAAATCAAGTTAACGCTAAGCAAACCGTGATTGTGTTGGGCTGCTTCCCATTGGCACAAGAAGAATCTGGCAAGCCCAGAACAGTGATTAAGATGATTTTGCTCACATCCAGGAAAGCTCGGGAAAGTCACGCAAACAATATTTGCAATTAGGAGCTCAGCTGGCTGTGAAGAACTGGCTCGCCTGCAATTCGGTGCCAACAGATTTCCCTGGTTTGTGATCCCTGGTGATTAAATATTGCGTGTTTTGCGTGCCAGTCGCGGGCTTTTGGGTACAGGATGGCCTCTTCCCTGTGAAGGTTTTCTAATCTTTCTGTTCGATAAGAGGATCGGATATACAGGAAGTCTTCGGCTTCACGACAGCAACCGAACCCCAAATTTTGGTGGCTAAGCAAGACAGTGAAGCGAGTTTTGTCCCGTTTTATGACTTTGCTTGCCACGGGGGTTAAGTGAAACACTGCAATTGATTAGTTAGTAACCCGGTTGTTAAGTGGGTTGTCCCACTGACGTGGCAAGTCAGAAGGTCATAAAAGGGGATCGCATGACCCCGAGAGACTGCAGCCGTCATAAATACGAATCAGTTGTCAAAGGGCTGGATTTTGATCATGTGATCGTGGGAATGCTGCAACGGTCATTAAGTGTGACATTCGGTCATAAGTCACTTTTTTCAGGGCCGTTGTAACTTCGAACAGTCGCTAAACGAACTGTTGTATTCTGAGGACTACCTGTATCGTTTTGGGGTTGTTGTTACCCTCGGAGTTCTCCTTTTGCAGGCTGTTAAAAGTCAGTTATTTTATTTGATTCTCACCTGTGACAAATGTAATGCTCCCCCCTTTTTTTATTGAAGAGGATTTCACGGGCTTTTTCATTGATTGGCGATATTTTGCAGTAAAGCCCCTTGATTTGGATGGTTGAAATATGTGCACAAAGTGAAAATCAATTTTAAAACAAACAAACAACAGCCAAAAAAGACCAAGAATAAAAGCTGTAACTCTTCAGTACGGCAAGCTAGATTTCCTGATGGTTTGGAAAACAAACCATAATTCTTTTACTAGGAATTCATTGGTTATCCTTCTTTCTTTCTTTCTTTCTTTCTTTCTTTCTTTCTTTCTTTCTTTCTTTCTTTCTTTCTTTCTTTCTTTCTTTCTTTCTTTCCTTCCTTCTTTCCTTCCTCTCCCTCTTTCTTTCTTTCTTTCTTTCTTTCTTTCTTTCTTTCTTTCTTCCTTCCTTCCTTCCTTCCTTCTTTCCTTCTTTCTTTCCCTCCCTCCCTCCCTCCCTCTTTCTTTCTTTCTTTCTTTCTTTCTTTCTTTCTTTCTTTCTTTCTTTCTTTCTTTCTTTCTTTCTTTCTTTCTTTCTTTCTTTTGCTCCCTCCCTCCCTCCTTCCTTTCTTCTCTCTCTCTCTCTCTTCCTTCCTTCCCTCCCTCCCTCCATTCTTCCTTTCCCTCCCTCCCTCCTTCCTTCCTTCTTTATTTCTTTCTTCTTTCCTTCCTTCCATCTTTTTCTTTCACCTTCCTTCCACTAAGTAGTCAGTTAATGATTATTGCAAATGCACTTGGCTGTTAAGATGAAAAATCTTTAACCTGTATTTTCAAAGTGAATATTTCTAACTTATTCTGTTCGTCAGATTTAAACCCTTTCCTTCCAGGACCTAAAAAACGGCATATTTAGCCTGCCCTCCTCTATAAAATTCCTCCACATCAGTCTTGAGAGGTAGGTTGGGCTCAGAGATAGTGACGGCTTCAAATTCAGACCGTGAGCTTCACTAACTGAGGGTTGACAGGTTTTAGCCTAAGAATTTAACCACAAAAGGCACCAGCCCTAGCAAACTTTACCCATCTGCATCTGGTCATTGGTATTCCTCAGAAAATGTTTAATAATGGTACAAACTGCGGCCTATAATTTTCAGCGGTGGTAAACCGCTCAGGATTGGCTGGGCACAAAGCAGACCACTGTTCATTCCTGTGTTAAATTATAAGTTACCGCCTGGGAGAACTCGCAACTTCTGGCTGACTGAACGGAATAAATTCCACCACCAAAAGTGGTCAAAAAACAGAAACAAAACCTGTTGACTTTTTCAAACATTACGATAAAACCTGGACCATCTAGCATTTCCTTAACCCGGAATTGGACAAGTTGGTACAGACAACTCATCATGTGTCATGGCCAACTCTCCACAGCCAAGTCGCAGCGGGAAAATTCAACAATTCAGCTTAAATATTTAAAATGATTTTTAAAACACATTTTAATTTTTGTCATTCACGTTTCATTTTGTCCTTCCTTTGCATACTTTCTTTAGTGTGTCTATTCCACCGTTTCTTTGGTTTTAGTGTAATGCTTGTCCTATGGCAAGTTGTTCCGTACCGAGTTGGCCACGCTGAGTTGGCCGTACCAAATTGGCCACCCCGAATTGTCCTCGATCTCCTCTAACACGCCAAGAGATGGATAAAGCTCTCCCCACTGGTGCTCAGAATATCAAGATGCCAGCCCTTGCCTCTCTCTCTATAAATACATTTATATATTTATAACCATATAAATAGATGTATGCAGGTAGCCACAGGTAGTCATCATATTTACAAACGCTGACTTAGTGACTGTTTGAAGTTACGACAGACCCAAAGAAAAAGGAACTTAAAACCCAGATCCAATGGCCAACTCCCTGGTCACATGATCATATTTTTGGCAATTGGCAACCTGCTCACATTTACGGCAGTTTTGAGCATCCCGGGGTTTCTGACTTTTTTTTTTTTTGCTGGCCACTGGGATTTATTTCTGATTTTCAGCAAGAAATGTCCGTTTGCAGCCAAAGGGATTGCTTAACGACCATGTGAATTATTTAACAACCGCTGCAAAAAATAAACCATTGTAAAACCGAGTCAGACACATCACAACCTGCTTAACAACCGACACGGGTTTTGCTCTGAAATTCTAGGCTGCATTATGGTCATAAATTAAGGACTGTACTTATAGATCATCATCATCTTCTTCTTTTAATGACCCCATAATCCCTTGCGGAGTGGACTCTGGGCAACTGAATGGAGCTAGCAGAGTGTTTTAATGGCCGGATGCCCTTCCTGTTGCCAATGCGGAGTTTTGTCCAGCAGATAGATTCTCATTGGGCCCAGAGAGAGAAATATCTGCCTCTATCTAGGATCGAACTCACAGCCACCTGATTGTGAGATGAGAGCTAAGGACTGTACTTATAGATGCCATACCACTAAATGAATGAAAATAAAACCAGGGCAAAATTCCACAAATTTCTTTTGCTCCTGGGAATTTTTTTCTTCCTCCTCCTCTCCCTTTCTCCCCTTCCGACTCACAAGCTGTTTTAGCAGCTTTTTAAAGGTTGAATTTAGGAGAACAAGGATTCCTCCTTCCCGCTTCTCATGCTAAAGGCACAGAATGAATCATTATTTTCCTTCGACTTTTCATGAGAAACGGCGGTGGAGGGGGGGGGGGAAACCCCAGCAAACGCGCCTTGCGAAAAATGAAAACATATAATGAAGCCGAATGTCACCCAACTGCCTTTTATTCTTAAGGATGTGAAATTGCTAATGGAGGCATTAATGTTGCTTTTGACGGATCGCCCCCGTTGCCATGGTGAGCAGGTTTTCTGCCATCCTCTAGCCAGAAGACGGGACCGACCGTGTGCCCTGGTCGTCTTGAAGATAGTTTTGCGACTGGAATCAGCCGATTTCTCAATTGCGCGATTTTATTCCCGGCTGAAAAACACGGGAATAGAAACGTCTTCTCTTACCGTAGCTGGCTGGCAAGCTTTTCACATGGTTTAACTTGTGCATTTGTTTCAGTAGGAGAACAAAAGAGTAGATTTTGCTTTTGAATGTTAGACTGGGTTTTAGATAAATGAGATCTCACTCAGACCACCAAAGTTTTTTTAAAATCTATGGACCACCGGGACATCCACAAAGTGACTCTGTGTGTATCTGCATGTCAAAAACAAAAAGAAGTCATAACAGCTTTATGCACGTCCCAAATGGTCTTTAAATCGGTACCTTATCCCCAAATGATTCCCCCCAAAATACCGTATTTTTCAGAGTATAAGACACACCGGAGTATAAGACGCACCTTAGTTTTTGGGGAGGAAAATAGGGGAAAACAATCTGCCTCCCAGGTATTCATCTGGCTAGCGTCCTTAGTCTGGTCAGCTTCAGCACATTATTTTATCCCCTGGTTAGGACTTAAAAAAACCTTCTTCTGAGAGAGTAACAATGAAAGAGCCTGCAAGCCGGTAAGAGCTGGGAAGATCGTTAGCACCTGGTTAGGGCTAGAAAAAAACTTATTCGGAGCAAGTAGAGCAATGAAAAAAAATTCTGCAAAGACTTAGCGCTGGAAAAACATTCTTTGGAGAGAGTAACAATGAAAAAGCCTGCAAGGTAAGAGCTGGGAAGATCTGTTAGCACCTAGTTAGGGCTGGAAAAAAAAAAAGCTACATTCGAAGTATAAGACACACCCAAATTTTCAGCCACTTTTAGGGAGGAAAAAGGTGCGTCTTATACTCCAAAAAATACAGTACTTCTTACAATCCACCACAAGCTTTCCTCTTTGTGTCTCTGGAGATTCTCAGTCATCCAGGTCATGGTTGTCCCAAAGGTGCTTTTCCAAGCGGCAACTGGACTTTCTTTGTTTTTCCTTGAAGGTGTTTCACTTCTCATCTAAGAAGCTTCTTCAGTTCTGACTGGATGGGGGAGAATGGGAAGGATTTATATTCCTTGCATTATATTCCTTATATTCCTCTGGTTGTTAGTGCTCTTTCTGAGAGTTGTTGAGACCACTTGGAGGTTTCTCTGTTTATCTGTCCAAGTGGCCTCAATGACTCTGAGAAAGAGCGCTAACCATCAGATGACTGCAAGGAGCATAAATCCTTCCATTCCCCACCGTTTGGTCAGAGCTGAGGAAGCTTCTTGTGTGAGAAGCAAAAGGTCTTCAAAGGAAAACCAGAAAGTCCAGTTGCCTCTTGGGAAAAAAAATGCACCTTTGGGATTTTTTCTCTCTCTAGTTCTGAGTGATTAGGCCCTGGAAATCCTGATGCGGAAAGATTTTGAAATTTAAGTAGGATTACGAGACTGGGGTAAATGCTGGGCTCGATTAGGGTGCTAGCAGACATGAAAGAACACACAGCCATAAATTCCTCCAACGCCGTCTAAATTCTTTGAATGTTGCAAAAGACACACAACATTTTTTGAAGGAGAAAAAGTCCTTTTGCTTGATCAAAGGAGAATGAAAGACCTCTTAAGCTGTGATGTTGGAGAGCAGTGATGGCTAACCTTTTCCTCGCCACGTGCCGAAAGCGTGCGATTGCGCACACCCATAATGCAATGCGCGTATGACCCCCGCGTGCCTTGCCCCCATGCATGCATGCATGACCCCCCCCGGCCATGCACGTGCGACCCCCACATGCTCCCCCACGCATGTGTGACCCCCCCATGCTCCCCGTCCACCACGCATGTGTGCCTGACCCCCTGCTTGTGTCCTGCCCCCGCACATGCATGTGTGACCCCTGCACACATGTGTATGCCCACACTACCCCCCATGCTCCCCGCACATGCATGTGCAACCCCCTGCACTCCCCCGCCCCCTGCGCATGTGTGCCTGACCCCCTGCATGCGTTCCACCCCCGCACATGCATGCATGACCCCGTGCATGTGCACATGACCCCCTGGCACTCCCCCACCCCCTGCTCATGCGTGCATGGCCCCCCGCATGCCCCCACCCCTGCACATGCATGGCAGAGACCCAAAGACCAGCTGGCCGGTGGGAGGCACGCGTGTGGAGCTGAGCTGGGGCTACAGCTCGCATGCCCGCAGAGAGGGCTCTGTGTGCCACCTGTGGCACACGTGCCGTAGGTTCGCCATCACGGCTGTAGAGCCACGGTGTAGTTGACAAGAAACTTTCACAACAGGTAGTTGTTGAATAAACAGGCATTTCTACCGATTGGGAGAAGATCTTTAAAGGAGACAGAAGGATAGAGAAACCACAGAATTTCTCCCCCACCCCGGTTTGGCTGGTATGATTGCTATGAATCAGAAATAGAGAAAAAGGGGTTGTTGTCTTTGAAATGCTTCATTTAAACTCAAAATATGGACTTTAACCAGGTTGGACAAAATCTCATAAAATGCCATAGCCACCATGACGTTTCTTTCCAAGGTCAGTTCAAATGCTGGAATTAAACCTTCCATGAATTGGGGTTCAAATTTTGTAAGGGTTGATCCTCTTCCCATAAAGACCTGTTTGGTCATTACAATTCTTTGTCAGAGCCATCTTCAGAAACGAAGTCAACAATGACCAAGAAGGGTATTTATAATCTGTGGCACCATTACACCACGGGCGCGGAAATTTCTGCAATGCTACTTCATTATCTCTTTGGGGCCGCCATTAAGTGACTTTAATCTTTCAAGCATTTTAACGGAAGGAAATAGCCATGTAAGACTGTTAAACCTGCTGTTGGTCTATCTAGTCTGCTGCGGAATTGTTTTATTGTTCTAATTCCATTTTTATTATGCGCTTATATTTTTTTTATTGTTAATTGACTTGTATTGTGAGCTCTCTGAGATACAATTATGAAGGTGAGTAGATAGGGCAAACCAATTAAGCCTAAGAATGAAAGCCATGAGGTTCCCTAGGTTAAATTTTATTTCAGGCTGAAGCTGATATTTAATCAGCTATTTCTATCAGTCTGTTTAATTTAATTTCATCAGAATAGAGCTGGAAGGGACCTTGGAGGTCTTCTAGTCCAACCCCCTACTCAAGCAGGAGATCCTAGACCATTTCAGACAAGTGGCTGTCCAATCTCTTATTAAAAACCTCCGGTGATGGTCTAGAACACCCACGACTTCTGGTGGCAAGCTGTTCCACTGGTTAATTGTCCTCACTGTTAGGAAGTTTCTCCTTAATTCCAGGTTGCTTCTCTCCTTGATGAGTTTCCATCCATTGTTTCTCGTCTTGCCTTCTGGTGCTTTGGAAAATAAATTGACCCCCTCCTCTTTATGGCAGCCCCTCAAATACTGAAACACTACTATCATGTCACCCCTCATCCTTCTTTTCTCTAGACTAGCCAGACCCAAATCTTGCAGTCGTTCTTCGTATATTTTAGTCTCCAGGCCTTTAATCGCTTAGTTGCCCTTCTCTGTACTTTTCCCAAAGTCTTAATATCTTTTTTGTAATGTGGTGATCAAAACTGGATGCAGTATTCCAGCTGTGGCCTTACTAGGGTTTTATAAAGTGGATCTAATACTTCACGTGATTTTGATTCTATGCCTCTGTTTATACAACCCAGGATTGTATTAGCTTTTTGGGCTGCAGCCGCACATGGCTGGCTCATGTTTAAGGGATCGTCCACTAGGACTCCAAAGACCCTCTCACAGTGACTGTTTTTGAGCCAGGTTTCACCTAATCTGGACTTCTACCTTTGGTTTTTTTCCTGCTTAGGTGTAAAGCCTATAAACCTGCCTAGGTGTAAAACCTTATATTATAATCTCTTATTTGCTTATATGGATGTAATCCCATTAAGCTTTTTAAGAGTTGACACAACTTTTCAAAGCACCTGGTCAACTTTATCCGAACTCATGAGCTAAAGAAGGACTTGGTTAATAGTAGGTAGGATTTATCTACAAAATACTAGTGTTGGGGGCAAAAATGGATTTTTTTTAAAAAGCAGAGAAAAGCCAAAACTAGCTACTTTTGTATTGGTGCCACAAAAACTACTTGAATGTATCCATACAACCATCAGGATTTGAGCATAACTTGAAAAAGACTTCAGTTTTCATTTAACTGGAATCTGGGTCTTCCAGTCTTAGTCCAGCTTCTTAATCACAATGAATGATGAATGATTGAAGGAAATAGGTACCGTATTTTTCGGAGTATAAGACGCACCTTAGTTTTGGGGGAGGAAAATAGGGGAAAACAATCTGCCTACCAGGTATTCATCTGGCTAGCGTCCTTAGTCTGGTCAGCTTCAGCACATTATTTTATCCCCTGGTTAGGACTTAAAAAAACCTTCTTCGGAGAGAGTAACAATGAAAGAGCCTGCAAGCCAGTAAGAGCTGGGAAGATCGTTAGCACCTGGTTAGGGCTAGAAAAAAACTTATTCGGAGCAAGTAGAGGAATGAAAAAAAATTCTGCAAAGACTTAGGGCTGGAAAAACAGTCTTTGGAGAGAGTAACAATGAAAAAGCCTGCAAGGTAAGAGCTGGGAAGATCTGTTAGCACCTAGTTAGGGCTGGGAAAAAAAAAAGCTACATTCGAAGTATAAGACGCACCCAAATTTTCAGCCACTTTTAGGGAGGAAAAAGGTGCGTCTTATACTCCAAAAAATACGGGTATGTCTACTCTAACAAAGAGAAGGACTGATTGATTGCATTCTTCCAAAATTTAAGGAGCTGTCACTGAAGAGGGGTTTAATTCCTCCCCCCCAGTAACAGATGGAAATTTATGAAGGAGAGAGCCAACCTAGTAGTTGGTTGGATCAGTAAACTACCAGAACAGTCTAGAAAAGTTAACATTTTATGTAACACGTATAGGTGGAATGGAAGAGATTCTCTCTATACATTCCTGATAATTTTCTGGAATATATTTAAGTAGAATTCCAAGTCACCGAGAAATCTCTCAGTTTTTCTTTGAAATTTTCAAATGTATCTGCGGTGTTTGGTACAGGAGTTTTAAATAGCACTGATAAAATCTGCTAGTTTTCAATGAAATAAATATGCAGTATTTGTTCAATGATAGTTAATAATTGAAATGGATAAGATGGTGGAAGCTTATAAGAGAATAATTGAAATGATCTCATTTAAAACCAGGTTGAAATCAGAGATAAGTCTATTTTTCTTTTTTCTTTTTGCAAAACCCATTCAACTGTAATAAGGCTTCCAGCAATAATCAAATATCTCATTCTATGAAATCACTCTCTGTAAATACTTATTCTTCTTATTTTGTTCAATCTCATTACAGAAACATTAGCACAAAATACCAGGAAGAATAAGAGTGTTTAAGGTCATATGGCCATGGAGAACACTGTACAGATAAATCTATTTGCAAATGACATGATCATTTCCCCCTAATATCCTAATAGAGATATGATACTTGCAGTATGAATTAAATATATGACACGCAAGTGTACAAGTTAATAATACAACTTGTATGTATGCCAATCCATCTAACACAGTGGTGGGTTCCTACCAGTGCGGTCCACTCTATAGCACCGGTAGCAGCCCGCTGGTGACATCACAGTACCGGTGCGGTCGGTTGCCTGTGCCTGGGTGCCGCCATTTTTTTAAAAAAAGTAATTTTTTAAAAAATTTCTTCTGCACATGCCCAGAAGCTGAGCTTCCGGCACTGCGCATGCGCTGCCTTCCTACCCCACAGTGAGTCCAAGCAGGGGAGGATGGCTGAGGGAGTGCGTGAGACGCTGAAAGAACGGGCAGCAGGAGGTATCTCCATTCCTCTCCCTTCAGCAGTCTGAGAAGCCACGAACACGCAGTGATGATCCCAGGCATTTTCACACGTTTGAGGCTTCTTGAGCTGCTGAGGGGAGGGGGAATGGGCGGCAGGACCTATCTCAGTTCCCCTCCCTTCAGCAGTCCGAGAAGCCACGAACATGCGGTGATGATCCTAGGCATTTTCACACGTTTGAGGCTTCTCGAGCTGCTGAGGGGAGGGGGAATGGGCAGCAGGACCTATCTCAGTTCCCCTCCCTTCAGCAGTCTGAGAAGCCACGCCCACCTGGTCACATGGCTGACAAGCCACACCCACAAAATAAGCCACGCCCACAGAGTGGTAGTAAAAAAATTAGGAACCCGCCCCTGATCTAACATAGTGAGACGGGGTGATGTAATGGATAAAGTTGGGAGTAACTCCAAAGAACAAGGAGTAGTTGTAGTAGGCCAGGAGGAGTAACGGTTAAGAAGGTGAAAGAACCAATAAAGGTTAGGACACTGTCAAAAGTTTGCCGCTCCTTTACTTGCATTACTTTTTAAACTTCTCTCTGTGGATACACCCCCAAGACGGGGAGTCACCTGTTGAAGGTGATTTAGAACAGATAAAAAGAAATAATTCCTTAGAGGACCCAGAGATAAAGAAAGTGATTTGCTTGGCTGCCAACTGAAAGAGGTTTGAAAAGAACCAGGTATGTTTGCTTGTTTGTTTGTTATGTTTGTTTGTTTGTGTGTTTGTGAGATTTGTGTGCTACCCATGTTGTCTGGAGGTGACTCCAGGGGGCTTACAAACATTAAAACCAGCAAAGATGAGAAGGATACAACAATAAATAGCAACCATCATGATAATTTACCATGAAAATGTTGGAGGAAATATCCCTTCGGGTTCAGTTCCGAGTGGGGAAGAAAGACACTGGAAACATGGCGGCTGTTTGGAAAGATGGTTTGAATGGTGGACAGGATCTCATGCCTTGAAGATGTTGGGTGAAGGAGAAAGAAAAAAATATGGGAAGAGATGCTGAGGGTGCCTGAGTTTTATACCCTCTCTGGGCTTTTGGATTTGAGCTTGCATTCTGATTGGTTGTCAGACTCCCATGGGGCCATGCAGGGGCAACTCTGTAGGCTGTCCTGAGTCCCAGGCTTGGTTGATCCTTGCTGGGTGATGTAATCTTCCCAGGTGCCATGTGGTGAGTTGTTTATTATTTATTTTGTTTTATTTGGGTATTCTTCTATGCCGCCCTACTCCCTAAGGACTCAGGGCGGATTGCAGCATTTTAAAGAACGCCAAACAATAAAATCATTAAAAACAATTTTAAAAAGTTAAAAGAAACATACAACACCATGCATACATGGGGGAGACCTCAGATGTAAGGTTGTCTCAAAATCACCCCGCCTGCAGGAAGAGCCATGTCTTAATGGCTTTTCTGTTGCTAGATGGGTAGAGGGCTAATCCTACCTTTGTTGGATCTTGGGTGAGGGCATTTGCCTATGAATAGACCTAGCTATCTCTTTATCTCTTAAGTGGGGACATCTGCTGTGGGCTATTGAGGAGGGTGGGGGCTATTAAGAGTGAGTTTGCTTCCTGCCTTAAAAAAACCATGTTTCTCCATTTCTCATCCAGGGAAATATAATGTTCTGCCTTTTTAATATTTCCTATAATATTTCATTTTTCTAGGAGATGGGTGGGTGATAACTTCCTACAAAAAGATGGGGAAGCATGAAGAACATGGATGTTTAGATAGATAGAACATAGATAGATAGATAGATAGATAGATAGATAGATAGATAGATAGATAGATAGATAGATAGATAGATAGATAGATAGATAGATAGATAGATAGATAGATAGATGATAGATAGGCAAGCAGACAGACAGATGATAGATATACTGTAGATATATAGACGAAAATTATATGGATGATAAATAGATGATAGATGATAGATGATAGATGATAGATGATAGATAGATAGAGATAGATAGATAGATAGAAAGATATGATAGATGATAGATGATAGAGATAGAGATACATAGATATGTGAGATAGACATGACAGACAGATTGTAAATAAATATAGATATATAGACTATAGTTATATAGATGACAGATAGATGATAGATGATTGATAGATGATAGAGAGCTAGATATAGATAGCGATAGAGAGATAGATACATAGATATGCTAGATAGACATGAGAGAGATAGGCAGACAGACAGATTATAGATAAATATAGATATATAGACAATAGTTATATAGATGATAGATAGATGATAGATATAGATGGAAGAGAGAGAGACAGAGAGAGACACAGAGACACACACACAGAGAGAGAGAGAGAGAGAGAGAGAGAGAGAGAGAGAGAGACAGAGAGACAGAGACAGAGACAGAGACAGAGACAGAGACAGAGACAGAGATGTAGATATATATAAAAATAAACTGCTCAGGTGTGGCTAGAAGTGGAGAAATTACATCACAATCGTGGATGACAATATTGCGTTTCCAGCAACTGTCTTGGACGATTCACTGCAGCCCTGACCAAGTTTCTGAATCAACCATTATTCACCCAGAGGGTCTCCCTGCCAGAAAGCTTGACGTTCTTCGACATGCCAGGGAATTGGGAGACGTTCATTCCTCAGGAGTTTAAGAACTGTCAGCGAGTTTCCTTTCATTTTTTCTCCGCCAATTCATGGCGTGCATTTTACATCCGTGTTTATGGGTTTCCCGTCGCAATTGCTCGCTCCTTACTTTCTCTGCAAATTGTGCGCTTGGCCATTTATATGTAAATTTCCCCTCTGTGGAACATTGTCATTATACATCTTTTATTATGTGGGTTGATAAGATGATGTTCCCCACCCACTGTTGCAATTCCTTTTACCCAGAAGACTTCCAGTAAAACAAACACAAATCACATAATGAACTAATTAAAGGCACTACATACGGAGATCCACAAGAAGTCAAAAGACTAGAAGTTACACGCGCCAGGCCAAGATCTGTCTGTGAGCAAAAAAAATGGATTTTTTTCTTTTTGGCTTGGATCAGGAGCTCCCCGAGTGGGGCGAGGGAGATGTTTTACATTTGACTGAACAATTTGAACATCAGATTCACACTTTTCTTCCTTGGATTCTCTTTGAGCCATGCGGCGGAGAAGCCAAACAAAAGCTAGTGAGCAGAATAATGGCTCTCGGGACATTTGAGATGGGTGGAGAAGAGGGAATTGCTCCGAAGTTTCTGTCTGCGGTGAAAATTAGAAACTGCCATTTAGGATTAACGGTTCATCTGGAAGTCAATTTAAAGCCCCTAGTTAGGAAGGAGATGGATGGATGGAAGGTAAACAAGGAGAGATCCAACCTAGAACTAAGAAGGAATCTCCTGATAGTTAGAAAAATTATCCGTGGAATGGCTTGTCTCTAGATGTTGTGGGTGCTCCATCACAGGAGGTTTCTAAGAAGAGATTGGACAACCATCTGTCTGAAATAGTATGGGCTTCCTGCCTGAGCAAGGGTTGGACTAGAAGACCTCTAAGGTTCCCTTCCAACTCTGTTATGCAACTCTGTTATATGAAAGAAAGATCCAACCTAGAACTAAGGAGACATTTCCTGACAGTGAGAAACAATTAATTTGCGGAACGGATTGCCTCCAGACATTGTGGGTGCTCCAACACTGGAGGTTTTGAAGAAGATATTTGTTTAGATTTAGAATAACAAGAGTTGGAAGGGACCTTGTAGGGGTCATCTAGTCCACACACACCTCTGCTGAAGCAGGAGACCCTACAGCATTTCTGACAAGTGGCTGTCCAGTCTATTCTGGAAAGCCTCCAGTGATGAAGCTCCCACAATTTCCGAAGGCAACTTCTGTTCCATTGGTTGATTGTTCTCACTGTCAGAAAGTTCCTCCTTATTTCCAGGTTGAACCTCTTCTTGATCAGTTTCCATCCATTATTCCTTGTCTGGCCTTCAGGGGCTTTGGAGAATAGCTTGACCCCTTCCTCTCTGTGGCAGCCCCTCAAATATTGGAAGACTGCTATCATGTCTCCCCTGGTCCTTCTCTTCACTAGACTAGCCTTGCCCAGTTCCTGCAACTGTTCTTCATATGTTTGAGCCTCCAGTCCCCTAATCATCCTGGTTGCTCTTCTCTGCACTTTTTCTAGAGTCTCAACATCTTTTTTATAGTGTGGTGACCAAAACTGGATCCAGGATTCTAGGTGTGGTCTCACTAAGGTTTTATAGAATGGTATTAGTAACAGATTAACAATGTCAGACCTCATGTGATCTTGATGATATCCCTGTTAATGCAATTTAGGATTGCATTGGTGTTTTTCGCTGCCGCTTCACACTGCTGGCTCATATTTAATTGGTTGTCCACTAGGACTCCAAGATCCCTCCCTCTCTTGGGATTGAACAACGATTGGTCTGAAATGGGATCGGTTTTTATGCCTGAGCAGGGGAATTAAAAGACCTCCAAGGTCCCTTCCAACTCTTTAATTCTGTTCTGTTGTTCTGAGAAATGTTTGATTCCAGGGTGACTAGAAGCAAAAAATTAACATCCCTCTGGACCTCAGAGGTGTAGCTCCTCTGTAGTAATTCCTGCTCTCTGGAATGTGGTTCTCTCCACCCACTCCAAGATCCGGATGGACCCACTCTCCTGGGCTTTAGAAGAGCTGTGAAAACCTGGATCTTCACTCAGACCATTGGTAAAGGAGAAGGAGACCTCTCACTATATTACACTTGCCATCTTTTAAAAATTTTTAATGCTTTATTGCAATTTCTTGGTTGTGAGCCTTGTGGTGTCATTGAGAATCTGTCTGTCTGTCCGTCCGTCCGTCCGTCCATATCAATTTCTCTCTCTCTCTCTCTCTCTCTCTCTCTCTCTCTCTCTCTCTCTCTCTCTCTCTCTCTCTCTCTCTCTCTCTCTCTCTCATCTATCTATCATCTATCTATCATCTATCATCTATCTTTCTTTCCTGCCTGAGCAGGAGGTTGGGCTAGAAGACCACCAAGGCCCCTTCCAACTCTTCTCTTCTCTTCTCTTCTCTTCTCTTCTCTTCTCTTCTCTTCTCTTCTATTCCTATTCTTCTCTTCTATTCTTCTATCCTACTCTCTTCTCTTCTCTTCTTCTCCCCTCCCCTCCCCCTCTCCTCTCCTCTCCTCTCCTCCTCCCATGCCATGCCACGCCATCCTATCCTTTCCTTCACCTCTCCCCACTCCACTCCACCTGGTAAAGAAATAAATAACTTTGAAAATGGGCAGCTCCTGGTGAGGTCTGGGGATAGCAGTCCAATAAAATAGATGGATGCGACAACAGCAGATGCCCGTAGAAAGCAGGGCCTGGAAATTGCATCTTGTACCCTTATTCTGCATAGCCCACGCTCTGTGGTGAACGAGACTCCGGCTTTCCAAATTGCACATTGGAAAATTAATTTTTTTTTTAAAAAAAGAAAAACACCCCTCACCCCCACCCACCCACCCTTCCGTTCCCTTCCCACCGGTTCCCAGCCGCCATCTGGCTTCATTTAATCAAATACGTCTCATTGTGTGAAAGATTCTGCTGGCTCTCAACACGCCCAGGGTGGAACCGCCGTCATCGGGTTATTAAAATAAACCACGAGGAAAACCCAGCATTTGGCAGGCCGGGAACGTCGCGTGATCCCATTTTTTCCTAGGAGAAAACAAAAGCCCTTCTCTCTCTCTCTCTTTCTCTTGATAGATTTGAGGGACAGAATTAGCAAAGGGAATACAATAAAGTAGAAAAGGCAGAGATAATAGAGAGAGAGGAATGAAATCATGAAAATGCTTCAATCATCTGGGTGGAAGGTGATTTAAAGCAGCAGAAAATCCTGGACTTCGTTCGGGGTGGAGGTGGGGGAAACTAAACTAAATTTTATCCAACCACTTGTGCATTCTGTAACTTTGTGAAAAGTGTCCACCTATCCAGTTTTGCGTCCCGAAGGAATAAGAGAGTGCGCAATTTGACTCCCGATCCCAGCACGTCGTAGTATATATATATATATATATATATATATATATATATATATATATATATATATATATATATATATATATATATATATATATATATATATATATATAATGTTTTTCTGTCGTGTTATCCTGGTGTACCCAAATATGGGAGAGAAAGCATCACAGCTTCCTTTTTGCCTTTCAGCCCCTCACTGGGACCATCAGTGACCACCAAGGCAGCCGGCCCGGGTTCAAATCCCAGTAAGGGGTATGGCTATCTGACGAGAGCAAGATAAGCTCGAAATAGATCTATAATAGTCTCCCTTTATTTTCATTTATCAGCAAAAAATCCTACATATATATATATATATATATATATATATATATATATATATATATATATATATATATATATATGTATGTATGTATGTATGTATGTATGTATGTATGTATGTATGTATGTATGTATATATATGTGTGTGTGTGTGTGTGTGTGTATGTGTGTAACATTTTCTGCTGATAAATGAAAATAAAGGGAGACTATTATAGATCTATTTCGAGCTATTTTGCTCTCGTCAGATAGCCATATATACACACATACACACACACACACACACACACACACACACACACACACACACACACACACACACATTCCTAGCCGCAATGGACATCTGCCATTTTTGACACCCTCAATTAATTGTGCAGGGAACGAGACAGAAAGGGTTGAAAAAATAATCTGGAAACGAGAAACATTATTGTGTTCTGCGGCATTCCTTACAAACCGCCATGCAAATTGGAAATATGTGTTTTCCTATTTATTTTTCTCTTCCTCCCTCTGGCTTAATTTATCCTACTGGGAAAAAGGGAATTTTTTTAAAAAAATCGATCAATTAATAGGATAGAAACGTCCCGCTATTTGGAAAAAAAAAAGAACCTCACTTTGATGGTTTTGAAATTGGCACAGAAGGGTCCAGGAGTTGTCTGAAATGCATCTCTAGACCCTTCCTCCAAATCTTTGGGGGATTAAGGAGACCAGCCACAATCCCGCCCCCCAATTCAACCACTGGAAAATATTTGCTCCCCTCCCACCTTAGAAAACTACAACTATAGGTAGGGATATGTATGTATGTGTGCAGGGGTGAAATGCTCCCGGTTCGGTCGTGCCTGTCAGTCGTCGGAGAGCCGGTCACAAAGGCAGCGCGAGGCTCCGCCCACCCGCCCGGACGCCGCCACTTGGGTTCTATTACCCTCTGCGCATGCGCAAAGTGTTCTGTGCAGGCGCAGAGGGTAAAAGAACCCAAATGGCGGTGTCCGGGTGGGTGGGTGGAGCCTTGCGCTGCCTTCGTGACCGGCTCTTCGACAACCGACAGGCACGACCGAACCGGGAGCATTTCACTCCTGTATGTATGTATGTATGTTAATTATATATGGGCAGTTCTTGACTTACAACCATTCATTTAGTGAAAGTTGAAGTTACAACAGTATTGGGGGGGGGGGGAAGTGACATATGGCCATTTTTCACCATTACGACCATTGCAGCATCCCGGTGATCACGTGATCAAAATTCAGAGGCTTGGTGTTCTGATTCAGCTCCCCAAACATGACAAACCCTCTGAAGTTAACTCAAAAGATTCTTTGATTAGGAGCGGCAGCAGCCCCAGCAAAAAGTTTCTCTCTCAATGCAGGCTAACAAGGCCGTCCAGCTGGAAGATGAATAGTTGTCTGCCACATTTATTCATCTCCGCCCCCTGCCTTTCATCCCCAGAGCTAGGGTGGGGCTTCGCTAGCAGCGGTGGCTCTTCCGTCCCAAGGACCGGCCCATAGATTTCCACT